>JAODVQ020499430.1:0-27412 GCA_025400075.2 Phenganax stokvisi
GCCAGCGGACCATCGAACCATCGAATCACCACTCGAAATGCGCGTGAGTGAGTATACCGCTTCCCTTGCGCGGCTTGAAGTGACACACTTTGCTTTTGTCGCAGGACGCTTGTCAGTGATCCCGATTCTCTCAGGAATAGTCGCGGTTGCCCTCTACGGGGCGGGCGGTCTTGTGGCGTATCGGATGATCGGCGCAGAGCAAGCACACTCGAAGTCTCTTCGCTCTCTCACCCTCGGCGCAATTATCTTTCATGCGGTCACCATCGCGCTGCAGCTTGGCGGCAACGGCTTCCTAGATTTTGGCTTCTTCGTGGCGACTTCTGTCACCTTCTGGCTGTTGCCAACCATCCTGCTATTGCTGCGCGAGCCAGTTGAAGGCCTACTCCTCGTGGTGTTGCCCTTGAGTGCCATCGCGCTCGCCGCCTCACTCATGGTTGAAGGTGTACCCGCGCCGATTGATATTAGCCAGCTGGAATTTGCCCTGCACATACTGCTCTCGCTCGTCGGTTACACAGTGCTTTTCATGAGCGCCATACAGAGCCTGCTGGTGCTCCTTGTGGATCATTCAATGCGTCGACACAAAGTGTCAGCACTTATCCGCTTGCTGCCGCCGCTCGAAACCATGGAGGCCATGTTGTTTAAATTGATTAGCATGGGATTTACGCTGATTACATTTGGCATCCTTCTTGGCGCCTGGTTTGCCGTTGATTCCGATCAAGGCATGGGCAGCGAGCATATATTGCCAAGTCTGCTCGCGTGGTTGCTGTTTTTGTTCTTGCTGGTTGGCAGGAGATTCCTCGGTTGGCGCGGCACTACCGCAACCGCTTGGACACTCCTCGCCTTTGGCCTGCTCGCGGGCGGCTATCTCGGAAACAAGTTCCTGGTGGAGGTGTTGGTCGGGGGTTAGTCTGTTGCTCAAGCGGCGGATCCTTCACTTTTCATCGAGGCCTGCAAGTGACCATTTCTGAAATTCCAGCAACCATACTGTTCGGTTCGCTGCTGATGCTGACCCTACTGTCGGCCTATTTCTCCGGTTCCGAGACCGCCATGATCGGTCTTAATCGCTACAGGCTGAAGCACTCGGTGAACGAAGGAAACCACAGTGCCCGCAAGGCCGAACGACTCTTGAAGCAGCCTGAAAACCTGCTCGGCGTGATTCTCATTGGCAACAATCTCGTGAATAACATCGCTGCAACGGTCGCGGCGGTCATAGGGATACGCCTCTTTGGGGACACGGGTCTGCTGCTCGCGCCCATAGTGCTGACGATATTCTTTCTCATCTTCGCGGAAGTCGCCCCCAAGACTGTCGCGGCGCAAAATCCCGAGAGATTCGCCTTTCTCTCAGTGCACGTACTCGATCCCCTCCTGAAGGCGCTCTATCCCTTCGTGCGCGGCGTTGGCTGGGCGGCGCGACTTTTGTTGCGCTGGATGGAGAAGGATGGAGAAGGGTCGACTGCGGATCAGAAGCTCAGCATAGACGAACTTCGCACCGTGCTGCTGGAGCGCGCCACCTTGCCCACTCGACACCAATCCATGCTCTTGCAAATTCTTGAACTTGAGAAGCTGGCTGTTGACGACATCATCGTGCCTCGAAGTGAAGTCTACGGCTTGGACCTAGAGGAGAATATGAACGATGTCCTCTCCCGCATTACCTCGACCCAGCACACCCGCTTGCCAGTCTTCAGCGGCTCGCTCAACCAGGTTGAGGGAATCTTCCACATGCGCAGGACCAACCGCCTACTCGCGAGTGAGTCCATCTCCAAGGAAGACATAGTGGCGCTGTGCGACGCACCCTACTTCGTGCCGGAAGGCACTCCATTGCATGTACAACTCATGAACTTTCAAAAGAAGCGTGAACGCATCGCATTGGTAGTCGACGAATATGGCGAAGTGCGGGGCCTCGTCGCGCTTGAAGACATCCTCGAAGAAATTGTTGGCGAATTCACCAGTGACCTCGCTTCCAACTTCGCGGAGATCTTTCCGCAGGATGACGGCTCATGGATTGTTGATGGCAAGGCACTCGTGAGAGAAGTCAATCGAAATCTGGAGTGGAGCCTGCCGATCGGCGGGCCGAGAACCATCAACGGACTTGTGCTAGAACACCTGCAAGTGATTCCAGACGCCAATGTCAGCATCAACATCGAGGGCTACCGGATAGAGACGCTGCAGGTGGGTGAGCATTTTGTCCGCTCGGTGCGAATCACGCCGCCCGAGGATCTGCTGACGCGTACCGGTAGCTAGTGCCTCGATGCAGAAACAACATGGCCATGTTGTTTCTGCATCGAGGCGCTTGTAGGGAGTGCAGGTCACGCTAGGTACAATGCGCCTTTCATCGTCGATCCACGATCATGAGCAATCTCTTCGCATACGGACTCGGACTGGCGCGCCAAGATGATCTGGGCACGCTTGACGTCTGGTTTGCGCTCTTGGCCTGCCATCAAGGCGGGGGAGAATCGGGACTTGAAGAGTTGCTCAGCATGCATATGGATTCGGAGGTCGTGCCGATCACTCCCAGCCTTGGCGGTGATATTCGAGCCCTTCTCGGCACCTGTGGCGACGCTCTGACACCCCTGCTTGAGGCCTCGTCAGATTCTACCAACTCGACCCTGCCGGTCGCCGTTTGCCTGCGTGAGGATGACGCAATCGAGACCATTGAAGCTGCTTATCTGAAGCTGCACCTGATCTCCGCGCGTCTGAAGCGCCCCAACAGCCTAAACCTTGCGGGTCTGTTCAGCACACTGCCCACCCTTGCCTGGACCAGCCTAGGGCCGATCCGTCCAGATCGCCTTGCAGACACCATCATGCGCGAGCGACTACAGGAAAGGAACTTCTTCGTGCGCCTCGTTGACAAGTTCCCGCCAATGACCGACTACATCATTCCTTCTGGAGTGCGTATCGCCGATGCCTCACGCATACGGCTTGGCGCCTACCTTGGGGAGGGCACCACGGTCATGCACGAGGGTCTCGTGAACTTCAATGCGGGTGCCCTCGGGCCCAACATGATCGAAGGCCGCATCAGCCAAGGTGTGGTGGTCGGCGCACATTCGGATCTTGGCGGCAGTGCCAGCACCATGGGTACCCTGGCCGGCGGAGGGCAGGTACGCGTGTCCATCGGTGAGCAGTGCCTGATCGGTGCCAACGCGGGTACCGGCATATCCCTAGGCGACCGCTGCACTATCGAAGCCGGTCTCTATATCACTGCTGGAACGCCGGTACGCGTCTTAGACGCCCAAGGTGGGGAAGTGGGTCAAGTCAGGGCACGAGAATTGTCTGGGCAGAGCGACATGCTGTTTCTGCGTCATGCCGCAACTGGTCGCGTCGAGTGTCGCAGTAACCGAAACGCCGTAGAGCTCAACGAGGCGCTTCACGCGCACAATTAGCCCCGGGAGCCCGGCATGACCATGAGTGCCCTCGCCATCGCCAAAGAGTTGATCGCCAGACCTTCGGTCACGCCGGAAGACGCCGGCTGCCAGGCTCTGATCGCCAGCGTACTTGAAGACCTGGGATTCGCAACTCGTTCCCTGCCGTTTGGACCTGTCTCCAACCTATGGGCGCGGCTTGGTTCCGAGCCCCCTCTGTTTGTCTATGCTGGACACACGGATGTCGTACCCACAGGACCGCTAGAGGCATGGCAATCCCCGCCCTTCTCACCGCAAGTGCGTGATGGCTACCTCTACGGACGCGGTGCGGCGGACATGAAAGGCGGGATCGCCGCCATGCTCGCCGCGACCGAAGAGTTCCTGCACAGCGGAAAAATCCGCGGGTCGCTTGGCTTCTTGATCACGAGCGATGAGGAGGGCGATGCCGTCGATGGCACCGGCCCAGTCATGGACCTGCTCGCCGACGAGGGTCAATTGCCTGACTATTGCCTGGTGGGGGAACCTTCTTCGAAAGATCAACTCGCGGACATCATGCGCCACGGCCGCCGCGGCTCCATGAATGGACACCTTACGCTTCAAGGCGTACAAGGCCACGTCGCCTATCCCGAATCGGCAAAGAATCCCATCAGCATGATTGGGCGCATCATTGCCGCGCTCGACAAACAAGTCTGGGATCAGGCAAGCGAGGACTTTCCCGCAACCAATCTCGAATTCTCGAATATTGCCTCTGGAACCGGTGCGATGAACGTGATCCCGGGAGAACTCAGCGCGGACTTCAACTTTCGCTTCTCCCCCGCCTCGAGTCCTGAGACATTGCGTGAGCGCGTCACCGCACTGGTCGCGACCGAGTGCGAGCAGTTCGAAATCAACTGGCAAACCACCGCCCTGCCGTTTTTGACCGAAGATCGGGCGTTCAAGTCGAAAATCGCAAAAGCGGTGCGCGAAGTGACAGGGCGAGCGCCGCGCTTTGATACAGGTGGCGGCACCTCGGATGCGCGCTTCATTGCCGCGCACGGCTGCCCGGTCGTGGAATTGGGCCCCTGCAATGAAACCATTCACAAGGTGAACGAGTGCATGAAGGTCGAAGACTTGGGCACGCTGACTGCCATCTATGCGCGCGTGCTTGAGACCTTTTTGAAATGAATCGCCGTGCGATCGCGGCCTATTTCGCCTTCGGCCTCTTGGCACTGTGCATTGCGCTTCTCGCTCAATTGCCGGCAAGCCTCGTGCCACAGTTGTTGCATGACACAGCCCAAGAGCAATCAATGCGCCTAGAGAACGCACGCGGTAGTCTCTGGCGCGGCACTGCTGATGTGTCGATCACCGGTATCGAGCTTGGCAGCCTTCGTTGGCGTCTCTCCCCCTTGCCGCTCCTGCTGCTTTCGCCGAGGATCAATTGGCAACTCGAAGACACAGGCCTGTCCGGGCACATAGAACGAGACGGAGAATCCATCATCGCAAGCCTCGCGGGCACACTGGATCTTGCACGCCTCGCTCCGCTGCTGTCTCGCTACGCCATAGGTGTGGAAGGGAGGTTGCGGTTTGATGACTTTCGTCTGAATGCTCGTCCCCAAGAGACGATTCTAGCTGGCCAGATTTACTGGACAGGAGGGAGGGTTGATATTCGCGTTGGGCAGTGGCGGGGAACGCGATTGCTACCGGCCATGCGAGCGAGGGCAACGGAATCTTCACGCATGCTTGTTACACTGCGGGATGAGCGAGCCGGATCAGATCTGCTCGCCGGAGAAATTGAACTCTTGGGGGACGGTTGGGTGAAACTCGGTGCCACTGGACATTTGACGAAGCGGTTTAATGAGTCCATGGCCAGTGCGACTGATCCCGACGCGATCCTTGTATCGGTGGAAGAACGACTTCTGTAGTACTTCGGCGGTCGGGAAACTTGAAGTGAACATAGCGCTCAAAGCCAAGGAACGACTCAACTATTGGCAAGGAAGAGACGGCATTGCCAGATTGACAAGGCTTGGTGCCAAGCTCACCAGCCTTGCGCTCATCGCGCTCATCGCTTGGTTTCTTGCCGACACCATTTTGACCTTCACGACCCCAAGTGATTTGCCGCAGTCGGCCCCGTCAATGGAAAGAAGTCCCGAACTCGACGCAGGTACGCTCGCTGATGCCGGAACGCTATTTGGCGAGTGGGATGAAACCGCCAGCGCCTCAGGGGAACTTGATAGGGACGAACTGGTAGAAACCAACCTGCCGCTTAATCTGATTGGCGTCTTCGTCAGTGAGTTCCCAGAGCGCTCCGGTGCAATTATTGCGAGTGGTAACGCCGACGGAATCCACTATCTCGTGGGGGACCGAATTCCTGGCAACGCAGTGCTGGATTCAGTCGAATCAAGCAGCGTCATGCTGCGAAGGGGTGCGCGCCTTGAGCGTCTCAGCTTCCCACAAGAAGGCTCGCGCAACACCCTATTGATCCAATCATCTGGTTCGGGCGCGAGCCCGACGTCAGCGGCGCGTCGGGACAATTCCGCTCAGCAGGCCAGCGAGTTGGCCGCGACCTCCGCCTCCTCTTCCGTGAATGTGTCAAATCTCGGCGAGAAGATTGAAGAGTATCGGGCGATGGCCACCGACAATCCTCACGAAGCGCTCGACCAACTCGGACTCGAACCCGTCAGTACGTCCGAGGTCATGGGCTATCGCGTCGGCAACCTTCCCCAGAATCAGTGGGTGCGTCAAACCGGACTCCAAGAAGGCGACATCGTGCTTTCTGTCAACGGAAGAACTCTTGGGGATCCTGACCTTGACCGCTTGGAAATAGATAACGTCTTCGCCGAAGGTCAGGTACGATTAGAGATTCAGCGCGGTGAACGCCGCTTTTTTGTGAATGCGAAGCTTTCCCCGTGAAACCAACCCCAATAGCGCTGTGATGCCCCCTAGTCCACGAACGCCAGCTCTACGATTCTTTCTTGCCTGCATACTCTTTGCGGCCAGCGCATTTGTCCCGCTCGCGCTTCAAGCCCAAGAGACCTGGGAGATGAACTTGCGTGGCGCCGACATACGCGAACTCATCAGCAAGGTCTCCGAGATCAGTGGTCGCAACTTCGTGCTTGATCCCCGTGTGCGCGGCGAAGTCACCGTGATCTCTCCACAGCCGCTTGACGCCGAAGGCGTCTATGAACTGTTTCTCTCAGTGCTGAGGGTGCATGGATTCGCAGCCATAGAATCTAACACGGGAACGAAGATCATTCCGCAGGCCACGGCACGCCAAACGATTCCGCTCGCGGACCCCAGAGCTCTGTCGGGCGAAGATCTCGTCACCGAAGTCGTGCCGGTCATCAATACCCAGGCGGCGAGCCTCGTTGACATATTGCGGCCGCTGGTCGCCCAACATGGTCACGTCGCTGCCGTCGAGCGCGCCAATGTCATCATCATGAGCGACCATGTCTCGAATCTTGCCCGCCTCAAAAAGCTCATCCAAGAAATCGACGTTGCCGACGAGCAAGAGATGCTTGTGGTGCCGCTTGAGCATATGTTCGTTGGAAACCTGGTCGAAATCCTGCAACGACTCGCACCGGAAACCCTTGGGCAGACTGGTACCGGACCGCAAAGGGTGCAGCTCATCGGCAACAGCTTCAATAATTCACTGATCCTGCGAGGCAAACCGAGCGCAGTAGCCCCCGTCCTCAAACTCATCAGCGAGCTCGATCAGCCGGCACGTGAGAGCGGGGCACCTGAGGTGCATTTCTTGCAGCACGCCGATGCCGAAGGGCTGGCGGAAATTTTGCGCGAACTCGCTCCAAACCCGGCCGGCGAAGAACTTGCCTCAGAGGTCACCATCGGCGTGGACGAATCCACCAATTCAGTGGTCATCCGCGCCGACCCCAGGGTGCGAGCGGAATTTCGCCAAGTGATCAATCAACTCGATGTCAGGCGTCCGCAAGTCCTGATCGAAGCCGCCATCATTGAAGTGTCAGTGACCGATACGCTCGCGGCGGGGGTCGAATTCGCAGTTGCGGACGGGGAAGGCAGGTCCGTTCCTCTGGCTACCACCGCGCTTGACGCCACCCTCGCGCCTCTGTTTCAGGGGGTCTTGGAACAAACAGACCGATCCTCCATCGACCCAATCGCCGCAGTGGGAAGTGTCTACGAGGAAGGGCGCGGTGGATCTCTCGCGATCGCGCGGCTCGATGCCAATGGCATCAGTTTCGCCGCCATGCTGCAGCTGCTCGCAACAAACGCTTCGGTGAATTTACTGTCCACGCCGAGCGTCCTCACGCTCGATAACGAGGAGGCCTCAATTAACGTAGGGCAGAGCGTACCCTTCAGGACTGGCTCCTTTACGACCACGGGAGACGGTTCTTCCAATCCGTTTCAAACCACTGAACGGCAACCTATCGGCATCACTCTGACGGTGACCCCAAACATCAATGAGGGCGATGCGCTGCGTTTGGACGTAAAACAGACCGTCGAGGTGATTGAGCCGGTAGCGACGGCGAGCGTCGGCGACATAGTGACCAACAAACGCGAGATACGGGCCACTATATTGGCAGACAATGAACAGACCATTGTGCTCGGCGGCCTGATTCAGGACGACATTGATCGAGTAGAGCGCAAGGTGCCGATTCTCGGTGACGTGCCTTTGCTTGGGCGACTGTTCAGATCAGACTCCAATACACGCCGCAAACGAAATCTGATTGTGCTTCTGCGGCCCACCATACTTCGCGATGCCGCTGGCATGGCACAGGTGACCTCGCGAAAATATGAAGGTGTGTTCGAAGCTGAACTAAAGGGCCGCGAGATCCGTAGCATCGAGGACATTTACGACGGGCACTCGGACGAAGAGGAGTAGTCTTCACGGCAAGACACTCCATTCCGAAGCGCTCCAACGCGGGCTGGGCATGCCCAGCCCCTGCGGGATCTCAGGCAAACCATGGTTGCACGTGTCTTTACAGCGTGCAGTGATACGCCAGTACTCAAATGAACTCACTACAGCAAACCCCGCCCTCACTCCAAACCGAAGAGTCTTAGATGACAGAATCTGTTGATTGCGTTGTCGTGGGTGCCGGCGTTGTCGGCCTCGCTGTCGCGCGCGAATTGGCGCAAGCGGGCGTCGAGACAATCATTCTCGAACGAGAACTGCTGATTGGTTCAGAAACCAGTTCACGGAACAGTGAAGTCATTCACGCAGGCATCTACTATCCCCCTGGTTCGCTCAAGGCCGAACTCTGCGTCCGGGGCAAGCACCTGCTCTATGCCCATTGCGAGTCCCACAACATCGAATATCTCAATTGCGGCAAGCTTATCGTTGCCACGGCACCGGAACAGATCGACAGGCTGAGAGAGCTGGAGAACAGGGCAAAAGCAAATGGGGTGACTGACCTCGAGTGGCTCACATCGGTGGACGCCCGCGCGCTCGAACCCGAACTCAATTGCGTCGCGGCGCTCCTCTCACCCTCGACGGGAATCGTTGCCAGCCACGCACTGATGCTGAGTCTGCAAGGCGATTTCGAGGCGGCCGGCGGAATGCTGGCATTCGGCGCCGAGGCGGCAAGCGGTGTTCGACAAGACAATCGATTCCTATTACAAATCGACGCTTCAGATGCCATGCAATTGTCCTGCGCCCATCTGGTGAATTGCGCGGGACTGCACGCCCAATCGTTCGCCGCGCGTCTCGCCGACATGCCTCGGGCGCAGATTCCAGCCCTCTATTACGCCAAGGGAAACTACTTCACTTACAGCGGACCTTCGCCCTTTCGCCGGCTGATCTACCCTGCCCCGGAGACTGCGAGCCTCGGCCTGCACCTCGGGCTCGATATGAGCGGCGCTGTACGCTTCGGGCCCGATGTCGAGTGGACAAACGATATCAATTACGATGTTGATCCGGCGCGTTCAGACCTCTTCTATGCCGCCATTCGCGAGTACTGGCCAGGATTGCCGGACTCAAGCCTCTCCCCAGGCTACGCTGGCATGAGACCTAAGCTCCACGGCTCGGGACAACCAGCCGCCGATTTCGTCATCCAGGATGCAGGGGCGCACGGCGTGGACGGTCTTGTCAATCTATTCGGCATCGAGTCGCCCGGACTTACCTCCGCGCTGGCGATCGCGGAAAGGGTGCGAGAGTTGATATCCGGTTGAATTGACTGGGACAAATTCAGTCACACTCATGAATCCTTGCACCTAATTGGGTTCGCCATATACTCTTGCCATATACAACACAACAACATATGATGAACCTACGTAGCATCGCATGTGTTCAGGAGGTGTCGATGGTGATCGGTTCGGTATTTGAAAACAATCGCACCCAAGCTGTTCGCTTGCCGGTTGGGACAAGATTTCCGGCACAAGTCAAGAAAGTCAAGGTTCGGATTCGCGGGTGCGATCGTGTACTGTCTCCCTTGGATCAGACATGGGACAGTTTCTTTCTGGCTGAAGATGGCGAAGAAGTTCATATTGAACGTGGCGATCAAGGCACTCAACTGGAGCGGGAGCCGATTGAATGATCAGGTTCATGCTCGATACCGATATTTCGATTTACGTTATCAATAGAAGGCCTGTCGATATATTGCATAGATTCAACGCGCACGCGGAATCACTGTGTATCAGCGTCATTAGTTTGGCGGAATTGCTTCACGGAGCAAACAAAAGCAAGAATCCAGCTGCGGCTTCACAACGGGTTCTAGACTTCGTATCTCGTTTACGTGTGCTCGACTATGGGGAAAAGGCTGCGGACCACTACGGCGATATCAAGGCAAGTCTGGAACGCCGAGGCACAATCATCGGACCCAACGACCTGCACATAGCGGGTCATGCCCGCAGTGAGAGCTTGGTGTTGGTGACCAATAGCACTGACGAATTCGCGCGAGTTGAGGGTCTGCGTTTAGAAAACTGGCGTCAATGAGCCCTGACGGAATTTGTTCGCGCGCTCAACCCTCGCTGCGAGGCGTCAATCGATCCTGCGGAAACCTCTTCACCAAAAAGGCGCTGTGAACCAATGAGAAGAGCGTGGCGCAGATGACAATCGCGAGCGCGAGTTGCAGCGCGTCGGCCTCGCTTCTGGTCTGCTGGAACCACTCGCTCAGCGCACCGACCACGAAGGGGCCGCCGCCGACTCCGATGAGGCTGGCCATGAAGCCTACGAACGCCGACGCGCTAGCGCGCATGTGCGGCGGCACGACACTCTGCGTGGCGGCCAGCGTCGGACCATAGCCGGTACCAACAATGATGTTGACGGTCATGATGAGTGCCATCGCCATGAACGAGGTTGACGCGAACACGGCCATCTCATAGAGCGGAAAGGCAAACATGGCCGCGATCAGCGGCAACCACACCAACCACATGTAGTTTCGCTTGACAAGCCGGTTGGCAAGAAACCCACCAATAATGGCACCCCCTGCCGCACCCAGACCCAAGGCGGTGCCAAAAAGGAAGCCCACTTCCGCGACCCCGAGTTCGAACTTTCGAATCAGGAAAGCCGGCATCCATTGAATGATCCCGAAGAAGCTGAGATTGCTCAGAGCGCTGACCATGACAAGGTGCCGGTAGCTTGGAATCCTGAGCAGCCTCATCAGCACCCTGCCGAGATGCGGTGCAGGCGCGGCCTCAACCCCGTCGGCCCGACCGCGAACAGGTTCGCGCAGCACCAGCCCAACAAGCAGGATCACGGGCAGGCCCACACAAGCCGCCACCACGAAGCTCCATCGCCATCCCCAGTGTTCGGCAACATAGCCGCCAAGTGCGAGCCCAGCCGTGAGGCCCAAGGTTGCGCCACTCGTGAATATGGCAAGCACCGCCGAACGCTGATGCGGCGTGAAATAGTCACCTATGACCGAATGGGAAACCGGGATGGCGCCAGACTCCCCGACTCCAACCCCGATGCGTGCCAGAAACAGGTGCCAAAAGTTCTGCGCGGCGCCTGTGATGGCCGTCATGAGGCTCCAAGCCACGAGTGAAATAGCGATGATCCGCTTACGGTTGTAACGGTCGGCGAGCCAAGAGATGCCGAGTCCAGCGGTGCCATAGAAGATTGCGAAGGCGAACCCGGTCAGCAATCCGATCTGTAAGTCGCTCAATCCCAGTTCGTGGCGTATGGGTTCTATGACCACGGACAGGACCATCCGGTCCATGTAGTTCACGAAATTGACCAGGAAGAGGATGGCGACGACTACGCCGAGATAGTTTCCGCTCGGATTGAAGTCGGCATTTCCACTATTGCCAGCGCCCGGTTGGGATCTCAGCGGACTCATTGGCCAAAACTCATCTCTAGCGTCTCTCCTTGCTCAGGGCTTCACAAAACACTATCGCGCGAAGGTGCGCCTGTCGCATATGTCATCAAGTGCTTGGATCAGGCGAATGGATGTCGCCGCAAGTCGTGCGGGACTTGCGAGCACGATGCTTTCCAACCCGCCGGGAGCAGCCACGCTGGGTAGAGCAAGGAGGGACGCCTCGCCATGATTTAGCCAGTCTGATCCTTCTTCCTGAGTCCAACGAGGATAGGGGAACACATTCCAATCACTTGGGAGGTCGTCTGGAAACCAGCGACTTATGGACACATCTTTCGATGTCTGGTAAACGCCTAGCCGGTAGCTGCGAGGAATCTGCCTTGGCGAGGGCAGGTAGTTTGCCATTTCCAACATCGCGACACTTGCGCTTTCCGCGAAATAGAGCGCCGGAACGCCTAGTATGTTCCAGCGCCCACCGTTCATGTAGCTCGCGCCTCGGCCTGTAAAGTCTTCAAGATGCTCTGCTTGGCATATCCGGTAGAGGCGCATCAAGGAAATTCGCCGTACTCAATCTTTGCGATGGCCTCTCGCACAAGGCGACGCCCACCGAAGGTATCGCACAAATCGAGTGGACACTCTCCTCCCATTGCCGTCAGCGGCGTGCTAAGCCATTCGCGCGCCGCATCCAAGTCGCCGAACACCTTTGACGCCTGCGAGAACACCCACAAAACATCCAAGAGCGCTTCTGACTGCGCTGGACTGAGCGTCTTGCGCCGATACACCCGATGCAGGTTTCCGGGCGACACTCCAACCAGCCGAACAAACAAATCCCGCTGTCCGACCACCTCCACGGCTTGCTTCACAATCTTGCCCGCTATGCCCTTTCGCGCGGTGTCAATAAATCTGGCCGTATCAGTGAAGGCGGACATGGGAACATCAATGCCTGCCATAGGATTGGAAGCTGCATGAACGGATTCTCGCGTCATAGTTTTTTCTCTATTCGTGGCACAGACTCACTAAAGCATCAATATGATGTAAGACTCTCATCAAAAAGATGTTTCGATGGCAAACCTGAGCCACGGATTCCTATTGGCTGCACTCATACAGCGGGCGACGCATGCGTCGCCCCTACAATCGATCACCGCACTCCCAACAAAAGGCATGCCTCGCCTCAAACTGACGACCTCGTAATGCCAGCGCCCATTTGAGATTTCAGCGCACTCACCTGCGAATGATCTTCCCGCCCTTCATGACGAAGCTCACCTGTTCGGTCATAGTTGGGTCTTGAATCGGATTGCCCGGCATGGCCACTATGTCAGCCAACTTTCCTTCGGCGATGCTACCAATTCGCGCATCCTCGCCCAGCATTTCAGCCGCGACAATGGTTCCGGCTCGCAAGGCCATCCAAGGGTCGTCTGTTGCCTCGGCGAGGAGCCCGAACTCCTCCACAGCATCGGAAACACGCGCCGGGTCGAACACCGTGTCGCTGCCAAGCGCAATCTTCACCCCGAGTCCGTGCGCGAGGCGCGTGCTCTCTTTAAGCACGTCGAGCAAGGGGCTGAGCATCGCACTCATCTGCTCATCGACGATGCTGCCTGGGGTGAGTTCGGTGCCAGGGGGCTGCCGAGCAATGTAGTCGATAATCCAGATTGTAGGCACATAGTAGATGCCCCTCTCAGCCATTTCGCGCAGAACATCCGGATCGGTGATGAAGGCATGTTCGATGGTGTCCACTCCGGCGGCGATGGCGAGTTTCGCTGCCTTGTGTTCGGGGTCGAGGGTGATGTGTTGCGCGACTTTCTTGCCCTGACGCCTCGCCTCCTCCACGATCGCACGCGTGTCTGCCAGGGTGAGTGTGGTACCCCAGGCATCCAGGATCTTGATCCAGTCGGCGCCGTAAGCGATCTCACGCGCGGTGATTTTGCGCATCTCTTCAGGGCCTGTCCCCATGAGAACAAATCGAGTGTCCTCCACCGCCCCTTCGGGGAAAATAGCCCGCTTGATGAAGGAGCTGCCCTCACCCAAGACGCCGTGCGGCGCGACATAGATGCGCGGGCCATCGAGTTCACCGCGATTGATGGCGTCCCGCAAATCTATGGTCTCGTACTGGCTGTCGAACCCAAGCGTACGTATGGTAGTGAAGCCCCGATTCAGCATCGCCTGCGCATTGACCAAGGATCGCAATGCGCGCCAAGAGGCCGAACGGCTATAGCTTATGGGGTTGCCGTGCGCGCCGCTCTCGTGCGCCAAGTGCACATGCATGTCCATGAATCCCGGTGCGCATGTGAGATCGGTCAGGTCGATCTCGTGGGCCCCCTCGGACGGCACAAGATCCTGACCGACTTCTTCAATCACCTCGCCGCGGACAAGAATCGATGTATCTTGTAGCAATTGCTGCGCTTCAACGTCGAGCAATGCACCACAACGCAATAGCTGCTCATCAGCATGGGTCAAGCCACTCGCCAGCAAGGCCAGCAGACCTGCGATCCAAATTGACCTTCGCATGCGCTTAGGTCTCCGGCTCCGCCTTGGCCGATGTGACCAGCGCCGTAAAGAACGCGCTTAATTCTGTACTTCCTCCAATTTCGGCGTAAGCCTTGAGGAATTCTTCGCTGGAGATGACCTGCTGCGCATCGAGGAAAGTGGACATGGCTTCAGTCGAACTGCCGTGCGCGCGCATGGCCTTTGCACCTTGAATGAAGGCTTCCTTATCCCAATTCTCTTGTGTCTCGGAAAAATCTGGATTGAGCATGGCCCCGTCCGCGGCGGCAAGAATACGCTCGTCGGAGACTGGTGTCGGGATGGCAATGGCATGATTGAACGCGGCTGTGAACAGCACACCGCGCACATAGGAGACCTTTTTCGCCCAATCGGCGCCCGACCCACGGGCTGTAACATCGGGGATGTCGCGCATCAACCAGTTCTCGATGAATGCAAGCAGCATCTGCACGTCGGGGACGATCTCTGGAACCGCCCAGTTGTTGGTCGCAAACACCACGGCAGTATCGTAATTCGGCCAAGCGATGCCCCAGTTGTGCCAGCCGTACATGTGCGCGCCACCATGCTGAATATTGTGATTCGGCTTGCCATGGTTGCCGATCATCCAAGCAAGGCCCATCTGCATGTCTCGCATGCTCTCCCCAGCCGGCGTCAAAGCGAGTTCAACCGTTTCGGGGCGCAGTAGGCGCGCACCCTTGTATTCGCCATGGTTCATGAACGCAAGAAAGAAGCGCACGAATTCCCCTGGCGTAGAGACGAATCCGCCGGCCGGAAACTCACCAAAATACACAGCCGGAGTCGGAATCCACATTGAGCCCATGGGCATATAGCCCACCGATTTGCGCTCCCAGATCTCCGCTCGTATGTGTTCCTGATCCTGCACAGGCGGATACTGCGAGTACCTCATCCCCAACGGCTGCATGAAGTACTTCTCCACGTAGTCGGAGTAGGACAGTCCTTCCGGATTGGTCTCCTCGACGATGAGCCCAAGCGTGCCCATGCCGAGGTTTGAGTACATGAACTGCTCTCCCGCCTTTCCGAGCCATCGAGGAAACTGATCACCGCCAGCGATCAGAGACTTCTCGCGCCCGTACTCACGCTCGATTTCTTCTCTTAAGGAATCGGGCCTGCGAAAGAGGCTCAAAGCGGCGTCGGCGAAAAGACCCGGTCGATGGGTCAAGAGGTCCCTCAGGGTGATGTCGCGCCCTCCAAGCGGGTTCTTCACCTCGAAGGGGAGATACGCATTGATGGAGGTGTCGAGATCGAGCACGCCCTCCTCCACCAGCTTCATAATCGCCATGCCGGTGTAGAGCTTGCCCATGGAGCCCGACTGAAACACTGTCTCCGGCGTCATGGGTTTGCGCGATGCCAGGTCCGCATAGCCAAATCCAGCTTCCCAGACGATTTCGCCGCGACGTGCCACGGCGATATTGATCCCGGGCGAGCCATAGGTGTGCATGAGCATGGGAATGAAGGAGCGCAGGGCATTGATGAGGCGCAGATCCTTCTCGTTCTCGGTGCTGAGGATCTCGGTGAGGGGAATTTCTCGACCCTCATGAATCGTCGGTTCTTCAGGCGGTTGACCTTGGCTGCAAGCCGTAAGAGCAAGCAGCAGAAACATAGTGCATAGGACCAAGCCTAGGTTGATGGTGAGTTTATGAATGCTAATCATGAGAATATCCTAGGTTTGAGGGTTCGTTGGTTGCCCTCCCAATCAAGGGCGGTGATTCTTGATTCGTTAATCCTGCTCTGAAAACGCCCAACCATCGAAATAGGGCGATTGGGCGCCGCGGCGCAGCCCTGTTTCAGGATCGATATGTATCCCCACCCAATAGCCGAGCCAGGATCCGGCTTGATCCTGAGGCAGTTCCTTGATTGGCTGTCCCAATTGACGAGTCTCTTGCAAGAGTTCAGCGTCGAATTGACCCTCGATGACCGCCTGGGCTGCGTTATCCTCCACGTCTCCACCGAGCGCCCCCACCAGCCCGCCGTTCATGCTGCGCAGGACCTGCGGGCTCTCGGCCGCTTCCCATGCATCAAGGCCATATTCAAGAATATTCACTATGGCTTGCAGGCTTTGCTCGTGTACACCCATGCCAATGCTTGAAGAGACTATGACCGGCTTACCCTCCTTGAGAATCAAGATGGGGTTGGTCTCGATGGGCACACGATCACCCGGCTCGATTCGAGCCAGCTTGGCTTGCTGGTACTTGCCGGAATCGGCAATGGCCACGCCGTCCACGAAAATGCCGGTGGTGCCCCACAGGGCAGTATTGATCGTATGTAAGAGCGCGGCCGCATTGCCTTGGGCATCCGTTGCCACCACGGCATCCGAATGCCCGTTGGCGGACCCTTCTGAACGCCAATTGTAGGCCTCGAGATTCAAGGCGCTCCAATCTTCCGACTGCATGGCAGCCCAGAGCTTCTCCGCCGCTTGCTTTGAAATGCGCTGCTCAGGATCGGTTTCTATATTTGGGGCACGCTCTCGGATCAATTCAAGCGGAGCCACGTGGTGGGTCAGGGATGAACCCAGAATGTCGATCACCCGTGCTATGCCAATGAGTCGGTATAGAGCCTCGCTGCTCTCAGTGTAGTGGCCAAGCTGTCCCAGATCAGCCAGTTCGACGAGATTCAAGGCCTCAATGAGATTGATGCCTCCGAGATTCGGCTGGGGGCCCGCGTACACCTCATAGCCTCGAAAACTCGATTTGAGTGGCTCGCTCCAGACAGGTTCATAGCGTTCCAGGTCTTCGAGCGTCATCTTCCCGCCTTCTGATCGCACAGCTTCGACTAGCTTTTGACCCCACTCGCCGCTGTACATGTAACTCGCGCCCTGCTCGGCGACATTTTTCAAAGTGTTCGCCAAGGCGGGCTGCCGGAATAGGTCACCCACCGCGACCCAAGAGCCATCCTCCCTGGTGAACACCTCCTTGGTGTCCGCACGCCTGCTCAGCACATCCTTGCGACTCTCGATCATCGACGCCAACATGGGCAGCACCTCAAACCCTTCTTCAGCAAAGTAAATCGCCGGAGCGAAGAGCGCGGCAAAGGGAAGGCGACCAAAGCGTTTATGGGCAGCCTCAAGGCCCGCCATGAACCCAGGCACAAGGGAAGCACGGCCGCTCGGCACTCCATCCCCCGGTATGGTCAAGGGATCGTCTTCACCGAGTACAGAGTTCCAAACCCCATTCAAGTGATGCACTTCGCCGGTTGCCGCCTCGAATACCATAAGATCCATGAATCCCGCGTGGCTGACGCAGCAACTCGCAAAGAGGGTGATCTCGGCGAGGGCATGGGTCATCACCGCATCGACGGCACTGCCGCCCTGATTTAGCGCCTCCAATCCGGCCCGTACCGCCGTTGCCGAGGTGGTACCCACGATCAGTCCTTTTTCGGTTTCGACGCGTGGTTTGTCGAGTCCGAACATGTTGTGATAGCGCTCGACTTCCCCCTCCGGCCAGTTCTTCGGCGACAGATCGACCTCGCCCGCAATCGCGAAACTAGATGCGACACATAGACAAAATGCGAACCAAGCCTTCATGAAACAAGAACCCACGCGTGCTCGTAGCAGGAGACGCAGGGCGCTTGATCATCCTCATGGATTGAAGCGCACCTTCAGAGCCGACTCCGCAGTTCAATTTTTACTGAAAATCGCAAGTTGCCCCGATCAGGACTATCGGTCCGCGTGCCGTTTGCCGTAGATGGAAATCAAATGCAGCGAACAAACCGCTGCCAATCTGTTGTACACTAAAAGAATTGAATTACAGTCACCGGCTACCCGGGAGCGGATGGACGAGCACGGGTAGCACCCCAAACTGGAGCCCCAAGTGGGGAAGCCTGCTTGCCGGAGGAGACATGAAGGTGCATGTGCGGGCGACGCTGACGCAGGAAGCGGATGGCACCACACACTCGCACACGGCCGAGGACACCCAAGAAGGGTTCAGTATTCACGGCGAAAACCCGGCCTGGAGCAGGATGCGGTCCATCCTCTCCAGAGTCGAATACCAGGCGGTCGCCTGGCAGGAGAGTAGTCACCGGCAATTCACTGGCACCCGATACACCGGCAGCGGCAGTCCCCTGTATGGACCACCTGACGGTTGGGGAGCCATGCAGCTGGAGCTGGACACCAACAGGCCAGCCGGGAAGAACTGGGGGGAGGAGGAGATTTGGAATTGGCGCGCAAATGTCGGGGAAGGTGTGAAGTACCTCGAAGAGATTCGTTCGGCGGCGGTGCGGTACTTTCGCACGCATTACAACCGGGCTAGTTCCGAAACAAGAGAGCAATGGAGTTGGAATCCCAACAACCCGGGTACGCAAGGCAACATCCACATCTGGGACGACACCTTCGCCCGTTACAACACCGGAGACCCGATCCACTCGCCGAACGGCAACTTCGGTCACCGTAAATGCTCAGGCCAGTACGGCAACCCCAACGGTTGTGCTTACGCCGACAGGGTGCGCGGTCACATCAACTCGCGTCCTTGGTAGAGACTGTTGTGGTCAAGGGAAACCCGAACGGAGGACGAGGCATGAACGTTACATCATTCAAGAGTTTTTGCCGATTCCTGCTGGTGACGCTTCTGGTCGTGGCGGTGCCAACAGACATCTTGGCACAGAAAGGCGAATCTCGGAACGTGGAAAGGCCTTTTGCGTATCTGGTGTGCAATGAGGAGGGGTTCCGCAACGTGCGGGCATACCGCGTGGATCTGCTTGCGGGTGAAATCTCCGGTGTCTCTGAGCCTATCAGCTGGATCGGAAACCCGAGCGTTGTAGCTTACAATCCCCCGCACTCATTGCTCTACATCGGAAGCTGGCGCGGCAAATCCTGGGACTACTGGCCGATTACTGTTCTCCGCGCCCGGGGGGGCGAATTCGAAATTCTGGACCGCTTCACAAATGACCCGCGAGACGGTGGGCTGCCCAGAGGAAGCCAGCGCACCTACCTAGAGAAGGACGGTTCCGAAATACGGAGCATTCTCAACAGGTACCTAAACGAAGTGTACTTCCTAAATGTGTCGCTAGATGGCTCTGAAGTCTTTGTGTCCCATGGCGGGCTCGTCGACACCCCCTATCTCACTGAGGTGTTGGATCCAATTGAAGGCCACGTGCTACGCAGGATCAAAAGTGCCGTGCCGAATTCGACGTACTCCTGGGAGTGGTCCCCGAATGGATCCAAGGTCGCCTCATTTTATGCCGGGAAGTCCCGTACATCAGACGCTAGAGGAGAGACTTGGGTGAACGACGTGGGCACCGGCGAGGAAGTAACACGGCGCGACGTACCGGGAAACCGCGGATTGCATCCACCTTGGGGCCGAATTGACAAGCCAATCCTCGTCGACGACGGCAAGTTTGCCGCGTCGGAAGCAGCTTACGCACTTGATCGGGACACCGGAGAATTGTTGTCCGAGCTAAACCTGCGGGAGCTGATGGGGATGGAGGATGCGGTGAGCGTCGAGCCGAACAATGTCTGGAGCGCACTAAACAACAACTTCCTTCGCGGGAAGCGGGCGCGACTGGCGATTTCTGTGACTGCCATCGCTGAGGATCCGAGCGGAGCGCACGAGCACGGCATCCGCTCCGGCCATGTGCTGCTCATCGACGTGCTTGAATCACTCACGCGGACACACACTGAGATCAGCCTCGTGCCGTTGCCATCAGCAAGCTCCGCGCGAGTATCCGGTGTAGGTGCACAGAATCAGGAAGAAGTAGTTTTCGGCGACTGCACACCGCTCGTTGTGGCCTACGAGTAGGCATCGAATCAAAGAACGAGTGAAGGACACCCAAGAAGGGTTCAGGATTCACGGCGAACACCCCGCCTGGAGCAGGATGCGGTCCATCCTCTCCAGAGTCGAATGCCAGGCGGTCGGCTGGCAGGAGTGTGGTCACCGGCAATGCACTGGCGCCCGATACACCGGCAGCGGCAGTCCCCTGTATGGACCACCTGACGGTTGGGGAGTCATGCAGCTGGAGCTGGGCACCAACAGGCCAGCCGGGAAGAACTGGGGCGAGAACGAGGTGTGGAATTGGCGCACGAACCTGGGGGAAGGAGTGGCCTACCTAGAAGATGTTCGAGGGGATGCGAACAGGTACTTTCGGGAGCGGTACCGCAGAGCTGACGCTGAAACCAAGGGTAGGTGGAGTTGGAACCCCAACAACCCAGGATCGAAAGGAAACATTCACATCTGGGACGATGCGTTTGCCCGCTACAACACTGGAAGATCCATCCATTCGCGAGAAGGCAACCTAGGAAACCGCAACTGCTCGCTCAACTCCAGCGGCTGCACCTATGCCGACAACGTGCGCAACCATATCAACTCACACCCTTGGTAGAGAATGGAGACGTCGCGAGGAATCCAAATGGAGGACGACGCATGAACAGTACTTTTTCCAAGAGATCCCGCCGATGGCCGCTCGCAGCTCTGATGCTCTTGGTGATGCCAGCGGAAATCCTAGCGCAGGAGGCCGGACCGAAGAACATGGAACTGCCGTTCGCCTACTTGGTCTGCAATGAAGAGAGGTTCCGCAATGTGCGCGCATACCGGGTAGACCTGTTGGCGGGCAAGGTGTCCGGCGTGTCCGAACCGATCGATTGGATTGGCAATCCCAGCGTTGTGGCTCACAATCCCGCGCACTCGCTACTATACATCGGAAGCGGGCGTGGCAAGTCCTGGGACTACTGGCCGATCACGGTACTTCGCGTCCGAAGGGGAGAATTCGAGCTCTTGGACCGCTTCACGAACGATCCCCGCGACGGCGGTCTGCCCCGGGGAACCCAGCGCACCTACGTAGAAGACGACGGTTCGGAACGGCAGAGTATCCTCAATAGGTACCTGAACGAAGTGTATTCGCTGGAAGTCTCCCGGGACGGCTCTGAACTCTATGTAGCCCATGGAGGGCTCGTCGACACCCCCTATTTCACAGAGGTGTTGGATCCAATTGAAGGCAACATGCTACGGAGACTAGAGGGCCCCGTGCCCAATTCGACGTATTCTTGGGACTGGTCTCCGGATGGAACCAAGGCTGCCCAATTCTACGCCGGTGAGCCCGGACTGCCGGACACCAAAGGGACGGTAACCCTAAGGGATGTGCTCACTGGAGAGCAATTGTCACGTCGCGTGGTTAAAGGAAACCGCGGATTGCAGCCGCCATGGGGACGGATTGACACGCCGATCATCGTCGACGACGGGAAGTCGACCGCATCGGAACGCGCGTTCGTGCTTGACCGAGACACGGGCGAAGTGCTCTCCGTGCTGAACCTGAGGAAACTGACTGGGATGGAGGACGCGTTGACAGTGCAACCGAATAACTCCTGGAGCTCGGTGAACAACAACTTTCTTCACGGGGAAGGCGCGCGGTTGGCGATCTCGGTGATGGCCATCGTCAACGACCCGGCCGGAATTCACGAGTATGGCATCCGGTCCGGCCATGTGCTGCTCGTTGACGCACTTGAAGCACGCACGCTGACCCACACAGAAATGAGCCTAGTTTCACTGTTGTCCGAAAACTTAGCCGAATTGTCCGGAGCAGACCCGCGCAGCCAGACCGAGGGTGGCGATGGCGACTACTGCACGCCACTGGTTGTCGCCTACCAATAGGCTCCGCAAGTCGGGAGGGTGTTGGACAGTAGAGAGCAAAAAGCAGCTTGCACGCTGTTCGAGACTTGCGGTATTATCATTCGCGTTCGAAGAGCGAATGGAATCTCTAAAAGATCTTGATCGCGTATCAAATGCAATAGATCAAACAAACAGACAGGCAAGCAGACAAACAACAAATAAACGATCATCTAACAAGGTTCACCCGGCGGCATATCTCCCTCCCTACATCCCTATGTCGCCGGGTACAGTAGGGAGTAAAAAGGGACGCATTCGCGTCCCTTTTTCGCAATGGTTGGCTATGGTTGACTATGGTTGACTATCGTTGGCTATACTCTCTCACCTGAAGCCAGTGCTAAAACCAAGCCAGGTGATGAATTAAAGCCGTCATGGTAAGAGTCTCCGCAGCAAGAATCCCACCCTTGGAGCCCGAGGAGTTTTCCATCCAAGAAATGATGGACTTGGTGTTTACGGCCGGCCAATACACCCTCTTGGCGATGGCACTCAATAGTTTCGGCGTACAACTAGAAACCGGATCGCCGGGGTTTGACTCGTGCTAGAACCAATTGATAATGCCGAATCAGTGACTGCGGGAAGGTTCCGTGCATGGCGCGCTGATACGGCATTATCAGTTGGTTCTAGCACTCAGTCTATGACCGCTTCTTCTCGACAACATAGGCGTACTCCTCGCCTTCTTGTGAGAAGTGCACCAGTTCGTGTCCGAGAAACCGGCAGTAGTCGGAAAAATCCCTATAGGTGGTCGGATCCGTTGCGGTGACACGAATGCGTTCGCCAATTGACATTTCCCGGACCTGGTTGCGCAACAGCATGAGCGGCTCGGGACACAACAGTCCTCTTGCGTCCAGAATCCGCTCTTCCCTTTCCAGCTTCTCTTGCCTATCTATCATCGCGGCGCGCTCACAATACATCTTGGCGATGGCAGCGGCGGCGTTTGCCGCTTTCGCCTTTCCCTATCAACTATACGCCTTGAGCGAGGCTGAGGCGCGTGTCGAGATGGCACGCTTTGAGCTTGCTTCGGCTGTTACACGTACGCGAGGGCAATTGGCGAGACTCGAGGGGGCAGATTCCATCCTATCGCTGCAGGAGGCGATACAAGGCTTCGAAGTCGCTGTTTTTCGGGATGCCCCTGAACTTGCGGAGCCTTGGATGTTGCTCGGCGATGCGTACCTGCAAGCAGGTCAGATTCAAGCTGCTGACAACGCCTACGAGCAATCCATACACATCACCCGTGTGAATGAGGGACTATTTACTCCGGAACAACTTGAAACCGTGTTCCGGCAAGCGGACTTGCTTGAGTTCATGGGTGACCTTGAAGGCGCGACCGGACGCGAAGAGTACGCGATGGTCCTGCAAAGAAAGAAATTTGGCCAGAGTCTTGAACTCGTACCTGGTCTGTATCGAATGGCCGAGTGGTATCTCAAAGTAGCCCAGCCAGTCAATGCGCGCGGGGCGTACGAAGAAGCGATCAAAATGTTGTACGCGTCCAAGACTGAGAATACTGCGAGCCTCGTAGATGCCTATATCGGGCTCGCAAACTCTTATCGAATGGAGAGATTTCCGCCTGACGGCTTCTATCAGGTAGACGACTCCGATTTCATGTGGCAGGGCGGCAACCCTCAGGCGGGCAGATGGGATCTGTCACAGGGCATGTTTTTCGGCCCGGCCAATCGCGCCCTGCTGCGCGCGGAAGAATTGCTGCGCTTCTCTATGGAAGAGTCGGATGAAGCCAAGGCAAAGCTCTCGCAAGTGAGAATCTCTCTTGGAGATTTGAACATGTTGTTTGAGAAATGGGGAACGGCAGAGGACTGGTACCAGTCGGTGTTTGCATTGTGGGGAGCACTGCCCGCGCATGAAGACCTTGCGGTTTCGGAGAGCGTGCAAGAGCGGTTGAAAGGTTGGTTTGGGGAGCCGGTACCGCTACACCTTCCCTTGCCGAGTGAAGTGGGTGAGGTTGACGACTACCCTGCGGATCGACTCGGAGTGGGTTCAATCACGCTGGCGTTTTCAATATCCAGTCATGGCAAGGTGGGCCGCATAGACACGGTTGAGATGAATCCTGATCGTTTGCGTGACTTGCGATTTCGACGTGTCTTACGGGAGTCCCGCTACCGCCCGCAAATCGAGAATGGCGAGGCTGTGCGTTCGGAACGAGTCATCCACCGCCACGAATTTCTGTACATGGTTGAAGATGAGGACGAGGAGGAACCAAGCGAAGCCAATGCGCTCAGTGAATAGAGTTTTTGCCATTCATCTTGCGTTCACAGCAGTGCCTTAATCTGCGACTCAAGTGCTTTTGTCAAGTCGTATAATCCTTGTTGGCGTGGCATCGGTCACTTGAGTACGAAGAAAAGGAGTTTGAAGGCAGAATCAATAGCCAGACTCACCATGGGAAGGTAGATTCTTATGTCAAATATGAAGGTCTTAGAAATCTTGAAAGTCCTATCAATCCTACGTAAGGCGCTTCCGCTCGCATTGCTCCTTCTTATTGGCGGACTGGTAAGCGCCTGTAATTCTCAATCAGGCGGGTCTTCGGGCGGTGGTCCTTCTATGCCTTCTGGCGGTGGCGCTTCCGGCGGAGGTGGTGCTTCCGGGGGAGGAATGCCTGGCGGCGGTGGTGGTGCCTCGGGTGGAGGCATGCCATCCGGCGGGGGTGCTGGAGGCGGTGGCATTCCTAGCGGAGGCAGTTCGGGAGGCGGCGCTGGGGGAGGCGGAATTCCAAGCGGCGGAGGCTCCGGAGGCGGCGCTGGCATCCCAAGTGGCGGTAGCTCTGGCGGTGCTGGTGGAGGTGGCATACCTTCCGGAGGGGGAATCCCATCCGGCAGTAGTGGTGACGGAGGCATAGGCATTCCATCCGGTGGAGGATCATCTGGTGGCGCTTCGGGTGGTGGCATGCCTGGAGGCGGCTCATCTGGCGGTGGCATTCCGGGTGGCGGTATTCCCGGAGGAGGTGACTCGGGGGCAGGCGTCCCAGGTGGATCGTCAGGCGGCTCTGGTTCCGGTGGTTTGCCCGGAGGCTCTTCCGGGAACGGCATGCCCGGAGGACCACTTCCGGGCAGTGGCGGTGATGGGATGCCGGGTGGCGCTTCAGGATCGGGTTCAGCAGGTGGCACAGGAGCCAGCGGCCTTCCCGGCGGAGGTTCTCAAGGCGGATTACCCGGCGGCGCCGGCGCTGGACAGGGCGGCGGTGGATCCGCTGGCGGTTCCCAAGGTGGGGCAAGCTCGGGCGGAGGAACTGGAGGCGCTTCGCCAGGAGGGTCTGCAGGTGGCGCATCTGGAGGCGCTTCATCCGGAGGTGGCGCCGGCGCTGGTGCGGGATCAGGCGGCGGTGCCGCGGCGGTATTCAACAAAGCACTTGGAGATTTCGACAGCGTCATTCTTGCCGGTAGACCCCAAACTTCTGCCGGGGGCGGATCTGGCGGGGAGTTGCCGGGAGCGGGCGCTGGTGGCGGTGCAGGTGGTGGAACGCAAGCGGGTGGAGGCGGTAAATCATCTGGCGATGCGGGCGATACGCCTGGTGGATCGAGCTCTTCAAGTGGTGGAGGTGCAATGCCTGGAGGAGTAGGTGGCGGCGGCAACTCAGCGGGCGCGCCCACAGAGCCTGCGGAGATTCTTGAAGATATACCACCGGACATTCCGGCATCAGTCGATGAGGACGTACTCGCGCGCCAGTTGCGTGAAGCAGCAATGAATGAAACGGATCCAGAGCTTCGCGAAAAGCTCTGGGAGGAGTATCGGCGCTATATTGAAGGCTGAAGCCTCGCGGCGGAACATGACGACTTAGCGGAGACAAGAATGAAGTATTTACGAACCAAATTTGGGCTGACCCTTGCGGTTTTGTTTGCGGCTGGCTGTGCGACCACGACCGAGATACGTCGTGTTGACGTCACACCAGCCAAGCAGAGTCCAAAGCCGATCAGTGAGGCGCATCTCCTCGACGTGGGCATATTGCATTTTCACCCGAACGTCCCAGAGGACTTTGATGAGTTGGTAGAAGAGAACATCATGCCCGACATCCGCCGGGCCGAATCCTACTTTCTCGCCTACCAGCAAAAGTTGGTCCTTGAAGGCACTGGTAACTGGGGCGCGGTGCGTGTGTTACCAAAGCGAAGCAATGCGGTAGATGTGACCCTCGAAGGCAGCATCGATACCTCGAATGGCGAACGTCTCTCAGTGCGCGCCAAGGCCACAGACGCCACTGGTCGCATTTGGCTAGACAAATCCTATGAAGCCCTGACAAGCCGCTATTCTTACGGCACAGGGCAAGGCTCCCAGGCAGACCCCTACCATGGAGTGTTCCGTCAAATCGCCGATGACATGCTCGATGCCATGCTTGAGCTCAGAGGCGATCAGGTTGACCGGATCAAGATCGCTGGCGAGTTGCGTTTCGCGCGTGATTTCTCGACGGAAGGATTCGGAGACAACATAGAAATTCGTCGCGATGGACAGGTCACCATCAAGCGACTTCCCGCTGAAGGCGATCCCATGCTCGATCGCGTTCGCGCGATTCGCGAAAAGGAGTATCTCTTCATTGACACCCTTGATGAGTATTACAGCCAGTTCAATGGCGAGATGTCTCAGGCATACAATGAATGGCGCCGTGAATCCTTTGAAGAGGTGTACCAACAAAAGGCGCTCGAACGGGAAGCGCTCACCGAACTGATTGTCGGTGCGGCTATGGTTGCAGGAGGGATCGCCATGCAGACCGGTGACAGTGCGGCCACCCGAGTTGGAGGAGGCGTGGTTGGTATTGGTGGCGGTGCCACGCTCATCAAAGGTGCCCTCGATAAACGAGCGTCGGCCAAGATCCACTCGGAGATCCTGGCCGAGTTGGGAGAATCGGCGGGCGAATCCATCGCACCCCACACCATAGAGCTCGAAAACCGCACGATCAGCCTGACCGGAAGTGTCGAGGCCCAGTACGAAGTATTCCGTGAAGCGCTGCGCCGACTGTATTTTGAGGAAATGGGATTGGCTTTGCCGGAAGAGACCGAGTTAAACGAAGAAAAGAGTCCCGCAATGAGAGGGGACTCCGTTACCGGGTAGTGTTGCGCAACCTTGATTCGCCGCTCAAAGCGCCGAGGCGCTCATGCGCCTTCCCCTTGCCTCGACTGATGTCTGAACCAGAAGTTATTCAGCCGCGCAAGGTGACGCTTGGCGGCGGTTCCGATAGCCGGGCCCGATTTCAATTTAAGTATGTCTGGATACTCGGAGCGACGAGCCTTGTGGTATTGCTGCTGGTGGCACTCATCATGCTCGCGCCGCAAGCCCCAATTCAGGATCCCACTCCGTTCGCGGAGCCCCAAGCGCCCTCCACGACGAGAACAAGGGCGATAGAAGTACCCACGCCGCTGCAAATGGAGCGGCAAAAGCGCGCACTCGAAGAAGCAAACGAGTTTGTGAAACGATTCACCGAACTCGAGATTGAGCTCGAAGACGAATGGAACGTGCTTGCCTGGGGTGAACAAGCCTTTGATGACGCGCGAGATCTCATATCCCGGACGGAGGTCGCATGTCTCGACGCTCATGTGGGCTCGGACGTCCAATGGGGTTTGCCTCGGGCATTGGGCAGGCCTGTCGTCCCGGCATGGCTGAACTTGCGCTTGCCCAGACGCGTGATCCGGAACCGCCCGCCACAATGGGGATCGGGGCAGGCGACTTCTGCATCCGTGCTCATCCAGTCGCTGGGATTGGTGTCACGCTGCTTGGCCGGCAAAAGTGGAAGCAGGGCAGCCTTATC
>JAODVQ020499642.1:0-27406 GCA_025400075.2 Phenganax stokvisi
GTTTTCTTATAGGGCATGCATTTAATCAGTAATCTCAATGAAATATAACACATATTTACAGTATATACATTATACACAAGAAACGTTAACCACTGACCAGCGTAGAGCAGGCTACTCAGCTAGCTGTGATATCAAAGCAACACCACGTGTGATCCAGTACTTTGGGGGACGCCTGGAGGGAAGATGGATAGCAAGGATGAATGAAATGCCACGTGCTGGAGTAGAGTAAACTGGACATTCGTAGAGCTCCAAGTTCGTAAAGGAATTTTCTTCCTCTGTATTCTAGAAAGAAGTTAGAGAGACATGCCTCTTTATCAGTTCTGAACTATTCTTCCTACAAATCCAGTAAGGGTCATCTCTCATTGATCCATTGTCAATACTAAAGGAGAAAACCTAAGCTCCAGGCACGTCACTTACCATGACTGGTAAAATCTTGACTTCAGGTAAGGCTGAGAATCTTTCCTCCACGCGAGATTCCTTCAAACACGCAGAGCTTACATCCCAGACAGCCCCGTCTAAATAGAGGCCAAACACACGTATACAATCATCCTGTGATGTACCATGAAATGCTACACGATTCATATCAAGGTTTCCCTCGTGCGATACATCTTCAGGAAACCACACCCGCTCCGTGATCTCATAGCTCAACTTCAGAGAGTCCACTGGGACTTGACGCATTCTCGCATGTCTTTGAAGAACTGATGTGGAAAATCCTGAAGAAAAAGAATATAATATTGTCACTGGTGTAGGCGATTTATTTAAGTATGCTGAACATATTTCACGAAGGAGTTCCTTGAGAACACCACCAGGGTTTAGTAGAGGCCAATTAAAATACTCTTTTCATATTGAGGTCAAATTATAATCAGAGAGCTGCATCAGTAATGAACTTATGAAAGAGACATTTCATCAAGTATTGTGCCAGGATAACATATTCTTTTACCTTTTGGGAAGAAGAAAGCTGAGATCCAGAAAGCACGAGGCATGTCAGGAGATATGAAGACATCTTGTGACGAGGTCCTCTCTGCAAGAGACTGAATTGATTCGACAGGAAGGTCACTGGTCATTTGAATAGCTTCAAGCCAACGAGAAAAGAAACTGATTCTCTGCACCAGATTATTCACCCAAGATGCTAGAGCTTTAGTTGAGTTGTACGACACTTTCTAAAATGAAAAATTCCCTTTTAACCACTGGGATACACAGACCTCCTCTTGATGTGTAAAATTGCCTGACAATAGACAGAGTAAAACAATAAATAGATGCTTTGCTACAGTTAAACTGAAAACATGTCAAGCAAATGATAATCAAGAAAGCAGATATATACTAGAATAGTTCAAAGGGAAAATACTATCAGTTTTACTGTACTGTGAAATTCATACCTGCCAGTGCATCGGAACTTGGCTGGCTAGTAAAGACTTGTAGGTCGCCTCAATCTCAATAGACATCAGTACCTCACCATGAATAGCCTGGAATAGGTTGCTGAGTGAAGCTTGGATGACACTGAGAAGACGATTAAACATGACAACTTCCTGTTTCAGTACAGTATGTACGGATGATAATGGAGTGGGGTCATCTATAGGATCAGACAAGGTGTTGGTAGGATGTCTAGGATCATGCCTGGATGTTCTCTGGTCAAGGGATCCAATTCTCATGGGAAGACATTGTTGAATATCAGTCAGCAGTCTTAGCACAATCTCATCATTAGTCTTCCCTGGCCTAGAACATTAGAATACATAAACTACATAATTATGAAGGCTGATGATTCTGTTTAAGATTCTATTACTACTTTAATCTGGAACAATATCCACACCACTTAGAATAGATTTTTTCAGTTCTTCACAGAGACATACCCTGCAATATTTTCAATCTGTGGACGAACGAGATTAAGATCATCTAAAAGACATTCGGCTTCATGTTTTAAACAAAACCAATTAGCTTCTGGTTGCATTCCGAACAATTCTGGGGGATCAACCGAAGGCAAACTTTCAATGTAGTCACAGCAATCAGCAAATGACATGTCAATGGATGGTGGAAGATATACCTGAAACAAAAAAAAAATACATTCAGAATTACCATAAGGGTGCCATGTAATTACAGGAAGAAAGCTACGCCAAATTATTACCTTACTCGAAGTGTAACTGAAGCTATCACCTAAGCATTCAGGAGAACAAAATGTCTCGACAATATTCACTAGACATCTTTTATCCCACATGTCAGAAACACGACCACCAAATGCCACTTCAGATGTGAGATATACCAAAGCTTCCCAAGGAACATTCCTATGTTCTGTCAATAGCATTCGCAGCATGGATATGGAAACCTGGAATCAAAGAAATCTAGTAAAGGCATGTACTTTGTACCAGTCTCTATGAATCTAGAATGATCGACCCAAGTTGTCTGATATACCTCTAAGTCAGAGCTGGAAAACACGTAAGGAATATTCCAACCTAGAGCTCCAAACTTCTTTCTTTCTTGAACGACAGCATTGAATAGACACAATCCAAACAAGACTTTCTTCCAATGAGGTCCCAGGTTATTGTCTTCAAAGATTCCGACAGTCACAGCACCACCAACTGCTGCAAAAGACTGCAAAATGTTGGCTTTGATGCCAGGTAGAGACTCCACTGTCATCTGAAAGGAACATAAAGTACATACAGGAGAAATGAAGTATGACTGGACATAGTAAATGAAGATGAAGTCTAAAAATTGAGAGAGCTTGAGAGCTTCTATGATGCTGAACATCTTCACAGCGCTCCAATATATATGCGCTAAGCAATGTTCATCTACCTTTGTAGCAGTTTGCAATATGGAAACAGGAAAGCCTTTATCAGGAGCTGAACTCAACCAAAGTCTGAATGAAGGTTCAACAGCAACAGTGGGCTCTGCAATCCTTGGGAAACAGAAAGAATAGTACACAAAAGATAGCTAACACACTGAAGATAACTCTCTTGCCACGTTTAAAATCGTATAATTGAACAACGGTGTTCTTACTTTCTTACTAGTTCTTTAAGTTGAGGCATGAATGATGATGCAAGATGACAGTTCTGTAGAAAGACCCAATGTCCTCTATGTCTGTATGATTTGGTTACAGTGTCCTCTGTGCGTACTTCTTGACCACGGCCAAGTGATATCATATCTAGGAGATATGTACTACCTCGAACATCACGAACAAAACGCACCAACTTTGATGCTGGATCAGAACCTTGAAAATGGAAACAATTGAAATGTAGCAGATGAGACTCTCTTCTGGAGGTTCTATCAGTTCTAAAGTGTACTTCCTAGAGATCTAGTAAGAGCCAATATCTCTTACTGCTCTAATGTTACTACAGGAGGAAACCTGAAATAATCTTTATCTACATTCGAGACCCCAGGATACAGTTATAAAGACATACCAGGTGCTAGAATGAACAGCAAGGGAACTTTGGGGTCAGACTCAGCAAAGATCTCCTGGAGATTTAACGGAGAAGCCGAGACAAACAGCGCACCCAAATGTTGTTCAACAAATGTGCGTACAGCATGTAGCAGTCGTTCTGGACACAGAATTTTCACTAACATTAGACGCTGAAATGGTGACAATTTTGAATGAGTCCAGCCACCTTCGCCTTTGGCTGTAAAGGATTACAAAACTATTTGATTATCCAGCAAAGCTAGTCACCAGGCATTAAATAAAGCATTGCACAACATACATAATTCCTGGTCTTTCTCCAGAAACAAATATGGATCATCACTTCTGGAAAAATCAAGCCAGAACTGTCGGTGAAGTGCAACATGACTGCACAGACCAAAGAACGAAGTTAATTGAGAAGATATCTGCTGACATTCCTGCCACATTGCAGCAGTGATCCACTTCAATGGTGGTTTGCCCGTCTTTGAATAATGCACACCAGTAGTTCCTGTAAAGTAGAAACATGTAAGTCTTTCTGAGTTACTCTCATTTCATCTTGGTGAATGTAGCCAACCTAAGTTTCCGTCTTCTTTTTCCAGACTCCCAATGCGGCCATCACCAAACTTGGGAGACAACGCACCCCAGATAAACAAGCTCCATTCAGTATTTCCAATTAGTGGCACTCCATCATGTGTACAGTACTTCATGATATTACAACATAATAGAAATGAAAAAGTTGTGCGGTGCCTAGCGAAGAGACCATAGGTGATTCGACGATACACTGTCTCTGTGATTCCTTCAATAAGCATTATCAGATGAGACTGAAGTCCTGGTTCAGATGAATCAGTTAGACTAAGTTGGCATTTCTGCATCTTTACATGCTTGATGTTGCGGCGATTATGTTTTGTCAGTCGATGCAATGGCTGAACTGTACCTATGTAAAGAGAGAAAAACATTTAAAGTTATTTTTGCATACCCGGTTGCTGTGAGTTGATAATGTAGAAATACCTGCTTGCAAAGTTCCTAATAGAGGAGAGTTAGCTCTGAACTGTTCACCAGCTGGGTGAGGTGACAACAAAGATGAGACAAAGATATGAACAAACCATTGTAGTGAGAACTGATACATGATATTGAGGCTTGGAAGGTCAACCAGAGTGAAGTAGATGATTGCTCCTCGTGTTGCTACGGGAAGATAGTCTTTTCTTGTTCTCTGAATCTCTCTTTGAGCAGCTGAAAAATAAGACTTAGTAATCAAGATTTTACTGTACACTTTACAAAGATTTTTAACCAGCTAGAAAAAAGGTGTCTACCTTCAGACTGATCCACTTTGTTTTGTATCATCATTGCCATATTTTTACTGCCTTCCAAGGTCTGAATAAGTTCTTCATCATCCAGTATATTTCCTTGTGAGTTGTGCAGTAGATCTAGACACTTATCTTCCAGAGCTTTAATTTTTGCATGATCACTTGCAATACTCTCAAGCAATAAGGAAAACTTGTTCTCCAATTCTTGATGTTCATGGAAGACAACTTTGGACAGAAGCTGATCTTGAAGACCTGCAAATCAAAAAATTTCAACTCAGAGACCGAATACCTCAGAGGCAGTTGTCCTCTACACAACTATCTATCACAGCAGCTGGTTGCTGTGAAACCAATATTGTATCAAACCAACCTTCAAAGGTGACAGTGAAGTTAATCACAGTGACTTGATTGAAAATTTCTGGAAAGAACATTGGGTTGCTAATGGGTGTTGCAAGATACAGTTTGAAGTTGCTATTGTATTCCACTTCAGTTTCATTGATCTTCATCACATGTTTATTATCTTGTATCTTAACACGACGTTGTAACACTGATTCAAGACGAGGATCCAATCTTTCCCCTACATCCTGTGTCAAGAGAAAACTAAATGGTGGTAAAAAATCTGCTGATTATCCTTGGTTAGGTATATGTAGTTGTCAACTCTTTTTTGAATCCTAGACTCCCCATAATATATCTGATACAATGGTCAACTCACCATAACGACAACAGGCTTCCCAAGCTGCACTGCTTCTTCAATCACAGCAAGACAATTCACATCAGATGACTTCACAATCTTCACTCCATTTCCTCGTTCCATTTCTGAGATCCATTTTAGTGCTTGTTGCTGAGGATCGATCAATAACGGCCATTTCCGAGTGTGTTTGACTACTACAGCACTCTGTATAGCGGTTTCATCATGAGGAAGAGAATGACTCAGCCATTTCTGGATCTCACTCGAGCTGGTTAAGAACTGAGAAAAGTCAAACTTTGAAGAAATACGAATCTCTTGTTTTCGACATAAGTGAAACCATTGGGAGTACATCTAGATAAAACATTAGAAATATTGAAACTGTTGCCATACTCAATGGTGGAACTGCAAAATACTAAACACTGTAACACAGGCAGATTGCAAGGTGTATAAACTAACCCGAGTACGAAAGTCCTGTGTGAAAGGGCCAAGATAAGCAATGGATGCTCCGGAAAGAAAAGCATCTCCAAGCAAACCTTGTGAACACTCTTCCAGGCTGTTGAAAGACTCCAACCAACGCACATGTTCTTCAGTGAATGCCCTGGACAAGACAGACGCTCGCTCAATTCTCAATGTGGTCAGATGTTTACGTTGATGTAATGCATCTAATTCTTCCAGGCTTGTTCTATACTGCTCCTGCAGCAGTTCCAGCTGATGCTCTACATTCTTCAAGGCTGTTTGCTTCTCAAGTAAGTTGTGTTTGGCTTTATGCAGGTTTCTAAATGCTTCTTCACATTTCGCTTGCTTTGGCAACACTACTCTGTAGACTTCACTGTATCCATCTAATGCGATCACCCAGCGACACATGCTTTGGCAAGCAACCGAGATCTTGCCGACATGATCTGGAGTGAAATTAGGATGTGTTGTATAGCGCTTCAGCTTTGCAAGCACCTTATCACTCACACTGTTTGCATCAAAAGTAATCAACCTCTTCAAGAATCCTGGGTCTGCTAAAACTTGTTTTGTGTTAGTCCAATCTGTCTTTTCATCAAGTATCAAGCATACTGCAGCCATGACAGTCATGACCATACCAGGAGGTTTAGTATACACTCTGATCTCAGCGATATCTGATTTCTCCAGAGTATCTAGTTCGTCATTAGCAGCAAGCAATGCAGGGAGGACCCGGTCCAAGTCTCTTTGAGCCTGGTTAGCACTCTCTTGAACTTTTCTTGCTTCTTCATTCATTGAAGCCTCCTCATTTGATATTACATGACGTACTTGATCAACAGACTCCTGGTCCTTTGCTAATTGGTTTAACAGGTTCTCAGTATCCTGTAGAAACAGAACTCGGTTCATTATCACCATAGACAAACCAGCATAATACACTTCCTGTAGATGAACAGTAGCACTGTTGTAGTGCTCTGTCAGTGGTATACATCTATTGAGCATTCAAACGACACAAGTTGCACTTGCCTTGGCTTTCTTCTCTAGCTCTGGTCCAAGTTTAGTTAACTCATGCTTCATTTTCCCCACCAACTCATAGGATTCATCTAACTTCACAATGCCACTTTTAAGTCGTTCTTTGTACTTCAAATAGTCCTGATATTTCTCTGCGTAGATTTTCTTGAACATCTGAATACATTCGATAAAGGTTGCAGGTGTTGCATAGCAATGTCGAGATAGTTCTGTTGAGAATTGCGCTGCTGTCTCTTGACAAGTACGATAAACGTCAACAGATAGTTTTGTCAATTTTGAGCTTTCTGTGAAACACAAGAAAACATTTTTTCCAACAAAACAAGATTTGTTTACTTGCACAAAATACCTACTTTTGTCTGGTAGGTCTCAATCTAACCTCTAGATTGCAACAAGTGCACTAAACCTACAGAATAAGAATATACTAACCTGGCAACTCCATCGATTGTAGGAGCATGTTCCCAACACCCTGCAGTGCCTCACTGGGCCACTCATCATACCAATCAATTGCACAACAATTGATCAATGAGGGGTATTCAAGAGTTCTGTGACGGAACAATGAGCCTGAAGGAGTCATGGAGATTGCAAGATGAATGTGATCATTGGCTCGTTGTTTGAAGAAATCAAAGACTGCAGATTTGTCATCAGAAACACCTGCACTCTTTGCAATCTCTCTCAAGTTCAGGAAGATACGCTCTTTGTCTTTTTTATTAAACATCTGAGGAACCTCTCGTCCATTTAACATGTAACTGATGTCCTCAAAAAATGACTCCTGAAAAGCAAAATTATTAATATACATTAATAGCCTACAACTGTATATTCTCCAAGAGTACATAAGGGATAACCAAACCCAAATGTGATAAGTACATGTTGTCGCACCGAGCCTCGGTATATCAATTATCATGTTCCATTAACATAGATAGGGTTTTAAAAATCTAAGTTACCTTTACTAAATGCTTGTCATTGAAATATAGCACAGTGTTCTTCCGATCAATTCCTGCCGCAAATAGAGCACATTTCACATCATCATGAAAGTCTCCCGCAGTATAGTTTGACATGGAACGGAGAGTCTTGAACGCACAGTTTTCAAGGTACGCTGCAAGCTTTACCACACTGCTCTTGCCAGTACCACCCATACCAACCAGTAATAAGTGACCTAAAGATTGTCGGAAGACCCGAGCAGCACGGGACAAGTGCTCAATGGCTTGACGAAAGAAAACAAAGTGCTCTTCAAAGTTTTCATCAGAGAGATGCAGACGGTCATAAAATTCCTGTGGGAAAAATACTTTTTTGAAAGTCTATGCTGGCACAAAACTGTATGTGTATTGTAGTAAGCCCCCCCCCCCCCCAAGAAAGGCATATGTTTTAAGGGAAGCTAAACTATGTAATTCAACAACAAAAAACAATACTGTAATCAATATATATCATGCCTGTAAATTTCGTGCCAGCAAGTGCCCATCTTTAACTTGGCGATACAGTCGCTCGGCTTTCGGATTATTAACTTCAGCAAAATCTCCAAATATCAATGACTTTTTATTCAATATATCCATTGGTATCTTGCATCGCATACACTCGTCTATCTTAGCCTCTAGCACTTGGAAGAAGAAATTACGATCTTCGTTGTTGATGAGACGATCATGAAACACTCGAGAGGCTTCATGAGCAAAGAGTAACACCATGTTATAATGAGAGGTTACAGCCAGATGATGAGCTTGCAGGAGACCACTGATGACCTGCAAAATATAGTTGATTACCTTAACTTCAACAAGGACTGACACAATCAAACATTATGCAGACATTTCAGTTGAAACCACAGCTACATATATTCATTTTCAAGTTGACCAAGCTTCCAGACCACACATCAGTCACAGGCTGTGCTTCACGCTATACCTTGTTAACATCTTTGATGTTGAATGTGTAGTGTGATTTGGCTGGTGTAGGCAAAAGTGAAGCAGAGAGAACAAAAAACACGGATAGAGTAGCAAACACAAGTTCCTGGTACATCTCACGAACATCTGGCACAAAGTCATGGTTCTGTAGATGACGCCCAAGACGAACTTGGAAAATACGATGCAGGGCTTTCACAGCCGGTTGAGGGAGAAATAGCACACTATAAAAAACATTTTTGTTATTTCAAATCCTAGTGAAGGCTTAAAAACTGAGATATGACACCGACAAAAAAACTTATGCAGGCAACTTACTTGAAATGCCTCACTATTCTGGGACTCATTGAATGTCGTCCACCAGTAGGAGGTCCACAAGCAGAAACCACAGTCACATTATCCACTTTAGTCCACTGCAGTTTGTGAGTGTTGTAGAACCCTCCTTGATCTAGATACTCGCGCAGAAGTTCCAGAGGAGGTTGAGAACCAAACTCATCTTTTTCAGGCATATTGAGATCATCCATGAAAACGATGATCTAAAAATTGACATGAAAATACAAAGATCATTAGCATATAGCATGACAAGCCTTATCACAGTAATAGTGAGACCGTGCAAACCTTGAACCCTTCTTGTGCTCCCAGACTGTATCGTCTATTCTTCATGAGTTTGCTGACAATGTGCGTCTGGACTTGGGAAGGAGTGAGTCTTGCCGAACATTGCATGGTGGAGTAGCGCACAGAGGATGTGATGTGACATCTAGATAAATCTGTCGGACTTTCAGTCATGTTGCTTCCTGATCTCAACACTGCATTCAGGATGGTGTCACTGCGTACACCTAAATGTACATCAATGAGCTTTACCAACGGTTTTATTAATCATGTTACTGCCCCAATTTCGGGAGTATACTTACCTCCTTCTCTAGACAGATGTAATAAGACATCCTCAACAAGAATAGACTTGCCTACACCCGCATTTCCAGTCAACAGCACCGGTTCACCATTGAGCAACAACAACGATAGAAGAAACTCATATCTGATAGTATCTTTAGTGGGTATCAGTTCACTCAGAGCTGTCAGGTCTTCGGTTGAGGAGTCTGTGAGAGCCACGCTTTGAGTAAGTGATTGCTGAATAAGTACATCAGACCTGGGGACAAGTGTCTGCCACAGCACAAACTGTTCAGTGTCCAGATCCAGGAAAAAATCAAATACGCTGTGTGGAGCTGGAGGTAGCGTCTGGAATAACATAAACCTCAGATAAATTTGTACTATTGTTGAATGTCACATACAAAACGGTTTGTGGAACAAACTATTGTCAGAAATTGTGCATATGTATGGATGTTTTGCTGCTACCTTCTCTAAGGCAGGATAGCTGTTAAACAAGCTGCGTGTGAAGCCATCAAATGGATTACAGTTCATTGTGTTTTTATTCACATCAACATTCTCTTCTTGTTCTTTACGTATGTCATGAAGACTTGCTGAAGGAGTGTACTGATAATCTCTATCTTCAAGAGGAGCCACAAAAGGACAACCAATGGACCAAGTGTAAGAGAACAAGTAGAGTTTACTTAGGAGTTCTACATGACCAGATGAAGCTTGATGAGAAAGCTGACTGTCAGCTGTTGAAGAGCAATCACTCTCAGGGGTAGGTGAGCTTGATGAGTTGGAAATGTTATCTTCTTCACAAAGATATTGCATGAGAGATTCCAATATAGAACATAGACATTTCACAACACTAAGATCACAGCTTTGATTCAATTGATTCATTGGTAGCAATGAACGTCGAAACTCTAGACCTTTGTCAAGAGTCACATTAAACAACCATGAGAGATGGTCTCTTCCTGTGTTTGCAATCTGAAAACATGAAGTAAACGTTAGGATCTACAAGATGTCATAAAAAAGCCAGGGGAGCCAAAATACAATTGACAAAGCCATAAAACTAGTCAAATATACTTTGTGTTGATCAGTTAGTCTCGCAAGCCATGTCTTCACGTATGGTGTCCAGCCAAGATCATTGGGATCCTTAAAAAAATAGAATTCCAAAATCAAGAGGTGAAGACAGCAGAATCTCCAGTAGATGAAAGCATGTACCACATAAACTACAGCACAACGACTGACGGTGGCAGGAGAAGCATGGAGTAAATTATCAACTTCAAAGATGAGTTTCATTCCTGGACCAGTGCTAATGCGTTCTCCATTAGACAGGCACAACAGCTTGGTATCATCAAGAACAGAATTGAGATTTTCTGCCCACAGAGTATCCACAGGCCCATCAAGTACAATCCAAAACCAAGAACTAATATCTTCATTACTGCATGGAGCATTTGAAAGTGATGAAGACACTGATCTTTTCTGAACACTTTCTTCATCACCTAAATACACAACATTAAGGAATCCATATGCTAGCAAAACACCAAGAATTTAACAGTATAGGTATAATTACCAATAAGTGTATGTACTTGATCCTTCTCTCGCTGAGCACGGCTAGAAGTTAGTAATGCGTTACTTTCAGATGAAAACTGTCTGAAGATACTAGACAACACACCATCTTTCCACTCCATCGTGCTTGGGTTGAAATTGCCATAAAGTTCAGTTAGGCTGACACACTTTGGATTGATTGTAGCCGTTCGTACTTGAGCTCTTTTGCCAATTGCATACTACAAGCACAGAAACAAAGACTTTAGAATATACTCTACTGTTAATACAACATTGCTAAACCTAAAAAACTCTTGCCAACTTGTCTAGTAGTTTACCTTAGAAAGGAGTATTTCATCTTTGTTCATGTCAGTGACACTACGAGGGAACTCTGCAGCACATGCAGTATCTGCTGTTGCCAAGTATCTGTCTTGTACTGTGTTCAGTATTGGTAGGAGTGACATGGCTTCCTTCAAGATATTTCTCATTGTTGTCTTGCCTCCTCCTGTGGCACCAACCAGAGCGATACCATGATGAGAGAGAAGATTCTTGTGTAAGTGTGACACTTTTTCTATTTGTGAGGGACACTCGGGTAAGTTGAGTTCTTCTAAAGCAAGCTTTATTGCTTTCTAAACAACGAGACAACAAGATACAGGTGTATCCCAGGTGTACCACTTGCCATCATCACCTTCTCACCTGAAAGATTCGGTCATGAAAAGGAGGTTTTGCCAAGCTGGGAAAGAGATCAACCAAGATTTGTTCAAAAAGTGGGATATCTTCTGTGACAAATTTCGGTAAGTTAGTGCTTTGGATTGCTTTGAGTAACAAACCAGCTTCATGGTCTTTCATTGTAATGCTACTATCAGGTCTGGAATGAAAATGACAGAAACATTCAATATATGTAGGTCACTACTATGACTATGACATTTAGACACCTCAAGGAGTACCTTGGATTACTCCTCTTGTGTTGTCCTGCTAATAACAGCGTTGATTTCATTGAACGAAGTCCAAAGTCATAATGATCCTGCAAGACCAATTTTAAGTTGTACAAGGCAGCATGAGATGACGCTTGGTCGTATTACCCGGTAGTCCCACTCACCTGCTGTGACAGTTGTGAACTGACAAGCTCAAACAGTTTTACAACTTTTCTTGACAAAGATGTGGCAGTAGCAAAGCCCTCGGAGAAGAGAATGATCTGAGTAATAAGCACATAGTCAGGGACCATCATTGCAACGGGACGAAACAAAGCTTTTACATTGTCAGGAAGTTCAACACGACCTTTGTATCTGACAAAAATAAGAAATGTGTGACTATTATTACGAAGCAATAAAGACTAATACTATAGGCAAGGAACAATATGAACAATGCAATAAAACAATAAAAAGCAACACACAAAAAAAGAAAACTTACCCAGGGTTCATAGTGATGCAAACGCCACAACTAGGGCTAAGACTGACATCACGTCCTTCAAAGACAAACCTAGATCAGTAATAATGAAAGAAGATAAATCATATATAAGTTGGTCAATCCAGAACTAGGTCCTATAGTGCCAAGTTGGAATGAACAGTCTATGAGACCTTTGGAAACCATGTAGCTGCAAGTACTAACCAAGAAGCTTTGGTGTCTTTGGCGGTCTTTATTGCGTGAAGTTGTTGAGCAATCACTGACAATACCTCCACGTCAATACGGTTAAACTCATCAAAACAAAACCATGATCCTGACTGCGCAATACCAGAAAAAAATCTGCCTGTCATCTGTGAAAAGTAAGAAAAAAAATGTAAACTTGCTTTCTCTTATCATTGCTCATAACATCCAATCAAGTGAGCTTTAATTACCTTATAGTCAAGGCTTTCTGAGCAATTAAAGACCACACACTGTTTACCCATAGCCTAGAAAATAAACAAACCAAATAAGAGAAGCAAGAAAGGATGAGAGCTTGAGAACTTCAGACAGCACCTTTGCTAGATCTTTCACAGTCTCTGTCTTGCCAGTACCAGCTGGACCAAATGGCGCTCCACCAAGATGAATATGTAGAGCTCCAGTCAGTGTTAGATAACATCTGTCAGTCAAAGGAGTGATGACCAGTCTTGATGGACAGCCAAGATATTCATAACCATATTCAATGCTGGCATTATGTTGCATTACTAGACAAGAATTACTGCTCTCATTCCAATTATATCTCAGCTGTCTAAAAGTAGAAGAAATAATTAAATCATCTTTTAAGGAAAAATATCAAAAATCATCATACCTCTTCCAGTGGAAATCCTCTGGATTACGGATATTATCATCTATAAGACTTTGCAAAATGTCTCTCTCATGCACTTTAATGGTGAGCAGAGCTTCAACAGATTGTCGTTGATTGAACAACAATGGTGACATGACCAGACTCACAAGAACATTAACTGTTGACAAATGCTTTTCCTGCAAGGCCACGAAAGACTTCTCCTTGCTTTCCATGCATGATACTACATTTCGACAGAACAAAACTTGAGACTAAAGAAAGTGATTGAAAATACAGTGAGAACATAAAACATAATTCTTAACTTAGGTAGGTCTTAAATCAGTCTCACTCCTCATGCAGAAATCAAACTGAAGATAATTCTTACTATAGTAAGAACAACTTGTCCCGGATGTCCCAAAACCCAGGTTCTGAATTCTTCATTACTCCTAGATATTGCTTGTTTTAAAAAACTAGGAAGATAGCAGAAACGCTTGATGATATGCCACGTACTGAAGTATATAGTGTGTTTCCATAGAGAAGACTTACAATTTTATGACACGGAAAATAGCCAACTCAACTGTTGCCAGCCAAACTTCAACTGCACCTCTAATCTTTACAGTTCTGAATGAAAAACAAAAGCCAAAGAAAATTAGATATTATGCAGCTCAATATATAGCTGATTATAAATTGATTTTCCTAGTTTAGTGCAGCTTTTCTTGATCCAGGATGACAGGAGTATTGTGAGCAGTTACTTTTGAAGTGCGATACACTCATCTTCAGCAGAAATTACATGATGAACTTCAAGGGACCCCGAGTGATGTTTGAGTCCCAGCTTATGCACATTTGCAAAACATTTCTTGAGATGAGGCTGAGAAAAGACAAGGCTGTTAGTTCTTGTCAGATTATCTCACAAAAAGACAAATACCAACAATATGTTCTCAAGTATACCTGCACATATTCAGGATTCTTGCCATTGGATAAGATATCTATAAGATCATCATTGGACAGGAAATAAAATTTCGAAAATACCAGCCGCTTTGTCTCAAGATAGTCCTGTACAAATTACATAAAATAAAAGTAAAACACAATTCTTAAAGCTGGTTTGCATTTCCTTGAAATAAAAGAAAAACTAAATCTTCCTAGCTTTCTGTTAAGACTACTATCTGCCCAGGTGCGATTGTCCCATACCTCAAGACATTTATGTATTTTGTCCATCTGTGTGTTGCATGTTTGCAGCACTTCCAACACACCTAGAGGGCACCGTGAAGCATACCAAATTATCTCCACTACCCAGCTATCAGATTTTGATAAAAAGCAAAGAATATGGTTCATTGTCAGGTTCTTTTACCTGGGGCTGTGGCTGCAAGAAGAGCATTAGGACGGTCTGCTACTCGTCTCATAATGTCTGTCCATGATCTATCAACTTGAGCGAAGAGTCTTGTCTCATTAGGAAGTTGTCTTCAAAAAATTGATCAATTAGTCACAAAAAAATGCACTATGAAGACTGGTAGATATGACAAGTTTTCTCCAGATAGACCATAACTACAGAATCTCAAAGGAACATTCAGTAGTTTAGAAATAAAAAAGCTTGCATTGAGAATTATTCTTACCTTTGAATATCAGATGCAGCAAAAATGCTTTCAAGATACAGCCAATGCTTTTGGCAAGTCAACCATTCCTCCAAAGTGAGAGAAAATAATGAGAGCTTTCTGTCCCACTCTTCAACCGATGCCTATACAGAGCGGATGGTGAGTGTCCTTTGTGAGGAATATTATACCAAAACATACTAAAAAATGTATGTAACCTTCACAGGGGCAACAAATCTTGAGCTCTTTATGTTAGCCAGAGTGACCATACTATCCTCCAGAGCAATAGAGATCTCATCAGCACCATTGATAATACCAATATCACGAGTAGAGTGAACAGCAAGATTGAAGTCTGTACGGTTCCAGTAGTCCACTACCTTAGAAATGAAAGCAAACATGAGAGACTTACATACACGTTTTACCAGTTCTAAGTCACTCTTTCCTTATAGAGGTCGGGTTGTAATAGTCTACTATTCCCACTAACTGCACAAGCCTAAAACATATACTGTACCTTACTGAGCATTTGCTCCAAAGTATATTCATTGGTTGCAAAGGATGAAATTTCGACAATCTTGGCCTTGTAACGAAACACCTAAGTACAAAGATTTTATAGCCAACTCTGGCTGCAGACGTCTGATAAATAATACTTGCATGCAAGCTCACATTCATTTGCAATAGCTTCCCCAAGGTGAAGCGTTCATCTCTAACAAATGCCTTCTCCATAAGTGTCTGCACAGCATCCCAATGCCTTGACCTTAAAGCTGGATTTCGAAGATTGATTATGGCAGGCATTCCTTGTTTGAATGCCAATACTTCCTTTTTCAGCTGGCTCACTATGCTGTTTGCTGGGACTCCTACAAGAGCAGAGAAACAACATCAGGATGAAAAATTGAATTACAGACTTGATCAAAAAAGTGTGAGACCTTTCTCCAGCAAGAATAAAGTCTGCACCAGTTTACTGATAGTTTTCTGCATTTCTTCAACATTGAGAGTGTCAAACGGTTTTCCCTTCCAGTCCTGGAGAAGATCTTTCCACTGATCAGAAGACTTCCACAACAATTTTCTTAATGATAGATCACGTTCTACTTCAGCAACATCTCTCAGTAAAGCTCCAGCATTATCTTTCTTTCTCTCTTCCTCACCTGCTCTCCTGTCAAAACAATATATTCACTTCAACTTGTGACAGCTTTTGTTAGCTTAGCTGAGGTATTGACTAACAAAAGTAGAGGAACAACAAGAGAATACTTTCACAGGGACTCTGTGTTGAAAATAAATAAAATATGGCTAGCTTCAGCTTACGTATAAGCAACTTTACGACGACTTGCAGTGGACAGAGCCCCAAGAAAATGGTCCTGATACTTAGCATAATTCTCAGCATCATTTGAAATTGTCTCCAACTCCTCACCAAGCATTGTCAGTTTCTCCAAGACTTTTGTGGATGAGTTCAGAGGATCTATCAACCTTGGAGATCTGATCTTGTTTTTCAGGCCAATCAGTTCAACACGAACATCGCTGATGAGAGTCTCGAGTTCATTGGAAAACTTCATAATATTCTCATCCTTCTTTGCTTCACAGAACAACATCGTGGACTGTAGCAGAAAAATAAATGAGGATAACAGAAGGTGGATAGGTAGGTTTTACTGCCCTGTGAGACATAATGAAACCCATGGAGTTATACGTACATGGAATGTATTGCCTTGTTGCAGACTCCAGGCATAACTTAATTTGTCAATTAAGAATATTACAAGAGAAATACACACCTTTAAACTATAAAAGCTTGGCATCAAGGTCTGATACAATGCCATTTCCATAGGCTCTACATAGACTTCGTAAGTAACAACCAAAGAGTACAGCTTGCTCACTTTTATAAACTCTTGTTCAAGTTGAGGCAACTCTCGTACAACTCTTGCCTGCAGGTTCAGACGCTCCATGAACTCTTCAACTGATGCAGGAAATTTCTCCAAATTCTTGTAGTATTTCTGCAAGAAATAAATCCTTCAGCAACTATAACTCATGAAATAATCGTTCTGCCAAACACTTTAGGATTTCTCTGAAATATTCTTCCTGAAATTGCAGGCAATTGACAGAGGACCAGACGCAAATACAGAACTGTAGATTAGCTTTCTGTACTCTACCTTAATGACATCTAAAAGCAGATTATTAGCCCTGGCAGCCACAATAGGTAAATGACGATGAACATGTTTTAAGACTAGGGTAGGATAAGGTAAACAGGATTCACAAAAGGAATTCATTTCAACCATGAAGAGACCAACTCTTTTTTTAAGAACCATTTCTTGCATTAATTTTATCTTGAAGAAATGTAAAATTTTTTATCTTTGTACAACTGTGATTGACATGGCAAATCATATGACTTATGTATATCTTTAACCGACCTGGTCAGAATGTCTAGTTAATGTCGAATGAAATTCATCATAAGCCCAGGTTTGAACACTCATCGAGGCGTCCACATCAATACTGCGACATAAATCAACCATACGACAAAAGATTTTATAAGTCTGTTGAAATATTCAGAAACTCAGTTTTAACACAACAGCAACTGTTGCCAGAAGGGCTAAATCTGTAAACATGTAAACAGCTACAGTGGGAACAAGAATGTCTGCATGTGCTCCAAGTTGAGAAAAGGTGATAATCATTATATATGTAAGTGCTGTATTACCTCAGAGTAAGCTTGTACGCGCTGGATATCTTCATTAACCAATGTAATCAAACTTGTGATGGTATTTTGATAATCAGGATCCTTGCCAAAGATTAATAGCACATCAGGCCAGTTCTCCAACGCAGAAAAATCTTCATTCACTTCAGACTGTCTGAGCACATAAACAAGATCAGTGCTAGGTGGAGTGACCAAAGACTTGATACTTTCTGCTGTCAGGAAACTATTATATGATGATACAATCTCTTCAAACTTAGATAAGACTCCATGAATAGCACTGATGAAACTCTAAAAATAGTCAAGAAGTATATATCAATTCAAAAATGTTCTATTCAAACATTAACAGTGGTATTACCTGTGCACTTGGATTAATATCAACAACACTAGATGTGACACTAGACTGGGACGCCGCAGATGCGGATCTCCCAGACTGAGAGCACTTTGTTGAAGACACTCTGTCTTGACCTTCAGCTGCAGGGCTATCCAATGTTTCTAAAGAATAACCACAGCTTGGATTAGATTTGCTTTTCTTTCTAGCAGGAGCATTGGTACAACTGTAAAACAACATCATGATATAGCATATAGACTTAAACAAAACTCCAAGTGCTGCACCTTGCTCTCTTAGAGAAGATGAATCTTTTTCCTCCTCATCTTCAGGAACTGCCAACATTAATTTGACCATCAGTACTGCTGGTGGACCTTCTTCATATGATATAGTGCTGTCATCAGATTGCCATGGATATTGCGATGATGCCTGAATCTTGGCAAGCAAAGCACTTGCTGCATTCACAACCAGGCAACGTAACAGTTCTAGGATAACAAAATCAACGCTGCGGACGAATGTGTAGAGTCTGGCAAGCACAGAACGCCATTGTGCAATCTGCATGTAAGCTGGCTTCACATCTGAAAAAATATGAACCAACAGTCGCATTTGCAGCTCTGATTCGCCTTGAAAAGTTTTCCTATAAAAACACAGTTTTACCTAATTCTGATTTGATCCACTGGAGTAACCCAGAGTGCCTTTCAATCACACACTGGCAAGCATTGGCAGTAAGGGATAGACAGGTAGTTCGCAACTCCTGTAACTGCACCTGCACATACTCAGCCTGATGATAACACTGAGCCACAAACTGCTCCAAAGTCAATGTGTCTGCTCCAAATGCTTTGTGAAGAAAGAACAACTTTGCTGGCTTGGTTTTTAGGCTGCTGCATTGTTCTTCACAGAGAGAGCGAATCTTGAGCAAGGAATTTTGCAGAACATCATCAACAATGGATAAATTCTCATATAAAATCTGCCTAAACATGAAAAACAATAGGATCAACATCCAAGCAGTTTTTTGACACTTTATGCTAAGATGCTAAAAAGAGCCAGCATGAAGAGTTCCAGAATATTTAAGAGTTTGTTTAACCTGTTTTCAGTAGTCATAGATCCTCGTATGTAATTCTTCCAAGTCGTAAATGCTTTCCAAATTCTGATGCAATGAACAATTTATGAATAAATAAATTTTACAACTACCGCAGCAGTGCGAACTAGAAAAACTACAAAGGGAATACCTAAATCTAGAGAATACAGGTAAATGGAATATCTTGTAGAACATTTTTCTCTCGTAAAGCCAGCGGGGCATGGACACAAGATCAGCATCAGTATTCTCTCTTGTCTGCAAAGAACAAATAAAGCAGGCTCTACATGTTTTAAGAATCTTTATCAAATGATGTAATCTTATTTCATACTCTCATTGGAACATTTAATCCACATCCAACACAACACTAATTCTTGTTACAACCTTTAGTCTTATTCTATATCATAAGTTTCATAACACTGTAAAGATGTACAACTTACTTGCGTCACAGCTGAGGCAGTCACTGTAAACATCTGTTTCAAGTCAAGAGTGTCCTTAGCATTGATGCATACCAAGTCATATGGGTTATACCTTGCAACGGGATCACCAAAATCGCGTAACCTGGCGTAAGCAAAGACACCATCATCTGGTAGCGCAGGGTACACAGCATTACGAAGTTTTTGCCCTGATTGTCCAAAAATTTTGTTAAATAGTTCACCATTGCCATCCTTAATTATTTTCTCAATGTTCATTTCCCAGTTCAAACGTTTTCTAAGAATCTGAATAACTTGAAGAACATCTAGACCCCCATACCGATCTGGACCAAACTCTACTCTTTTACATGATGTATCCAACTTGGGTAAGGACACTGGTAGAATTGGTTCATCATATAACAGCTTGTCAGGCTGGGTCTTATTTATCTAAATACATTTATCCATTTTTCAATCCATTGATAAATAACTAGGTGCCTTGAATTCTCTTATATATATCTTCCTTCTGAAGCCAGGTGATTTTACTTGGCAAGCAGAGCTCTTTATATTCTGCTCACTTTGAGCTTGATAAGCTTCAATTATCTCAAATTTTAGGGCAACACACCTGCATATTATCATGAGTAACAGTGCTTGTATTTTGGGTTGAACGCTTTTTTTTTTGCTTTTCTTTTTGCTTTTCTTTTCTCAATAAAGTAGCTCGATATAATGCTGGCAGTTGATTCGATTGTGAGCTTGCTAGTGGATGAGGGTTTACTCTTGGCTACACAAAAATATGTAGAGAATCTACCTATTATTATCTAGTAGCACTACAAGTTTATTGCAACGAAACACAAAACTGCTTGTAGTTCTAGAGTATTCAAAAGCTTGCTTCTTCTGCTTTTTACATTTGCACTGTTTATACAAGGTTACACCAGTATTTATTGAAAGGAAAAATTAGGCCACCAGAAGAAAAGCTTCGAAGCAAAAACCCTGTGAAGTGCAAACATAACCAGCTTTCCAATATTTATACTGTTACTCTTACGTACTATAATTCCTAAATTCCTCATTATAAAAACAAACATTTTTCAACAACCTGTGCACCCAAACATTGATAAACTTGAGCAGTGGCTGCGCTGTCATACAAACGACTTCTCAACGTATCTTTACTCTCTTTAAGGGAGCCACAAGGAATTCTCTTACAATTTTGCTCAGCCATCCATGAGCGAGTTTTAGGAATAGGAGGCCAACAAATCTTTTTTCTACTCAGTTTGTGTTTGCTCACTTTCTTTTTCCCGCCTTAGCAACTCGGCCGCGAAGAAAGGAAGCCTGAGGCTAGTGTAAAGCACGCGTGTTTTCTGCGTGGCTTATCACGAGCGAGAAAGTTGTAAAACGACCAGTTTTTCCGGGGCGTTGTCCCACATTCATCTCAAGCTTTGCATTAGCTGCTCCACACTTCATGTAAACCCAGTACAAAGCACTAATATACTCCAAAGCACTGCGAAAAACATACTTCAAACTCATCACCTAATGGTCCTACTTCTCAAACTTCAATATTTATGCAATGCATTTTAATATTAAACAATGCAAAAACTTTTACCTCTAAATGTTCCTGAAGTACTCATGAATGATCCTGGATTGTTCTGCAACGTCCCTAGATTATCTTCGAATCTTACATTATTCTTTCATAGTCCCCAAGTGATCCAACATTTAACCTGGGCGTCCCAAAAGTGCCCCTTTCGTCTCGAAATTATTCTCAATATACGCAAACAGGGCATTGTCCATAAACTTCCTCGAGTGTCCCTAAATCGACCCTGAGTGTCCCCCAATTAGGAATTAGTGACCATAATGTCCTTGAATGTCCTTGGTCTATTCCCAAATTGTCCCTGAGTGTCCTCAAACTGTTGCAGAGCAAACTCCGACTTGTTTTAGTTAACGGTTAATAGGCTGTTGTAGCAATCATAATGCATTGTGGTATACCAACAGTTCGTAATCCAATACCTCCGTTAGTGTCCGTTACGCTTGTGAAGCGTTTGAGAACAGTAATGGAATACCCAATAATAATGAAAGAATTAACCGTTTCCTCATGATCATTACAAGTTGATGACTTTTTATCAACTAAAATTTTTTCGAGTCAAGTGAAAAGCGGCCAGCTACATAAAATATACTAAGCATCTCCTGGGTTATAATCCATGCGTGGGTTCCTTACTGATCAACAACATTTTATAAGAGCATATCGCTTCTAATTAAAACGTCGAGGGTTCACTTTGTCGGTGTGAACAAGAACTAGCAGCTGTTCCGAATGATCAGCCATTAATAATCATCATGAGCCATTGAGAGTCGAGTATAAGAGATAAGAGAGTGACGGCTTCAAGTGCACAACGCTAGCACAACAGAAGCCAAAAAGATAACCGTCAACACACCTCGAAAGAATCAAAAAGTCAAGCTCAAAGAAACGATACCATTCTCAAACATGGCAAAGCTTCAAGATTCCAACACCTTACAAGGTAAAATTGTCTTTTCTTTTTGCTCGTCTTGGATTAAAAATTATTTCAATAATTTATTTTCATTCAGTTGCCTGAGCATTTGGCTATCTGATCTTAAGCCATGGCTAATTTTTGTCTCCATCCTTAATCTCTAAAAAGTTCAAAGCAAACTTTCCTCAAAACAATCTTTTCTACAATTTCTTCTCAAACGTTTTGAAGTAAGTTGTTAGTATTTTCTTCCTTTTCCGTCAAGAACGTCCACATGTTTATAGCTTATTAATTAACAAATTGAAAACGTGTTTGCCGTTATAAATTAGCAAAAATTGAAAATATATATAGTCATATTCAAGCCTGCATGTTGTGTAAACATGAGAAACAAAGAGAAGTAGAGCGGTCTTTATGGCTATTGAGATTTTTGAGCGCATAAACAAACAAAGTTCAGAGAAAGCAGTTCGTAATGGAGAGGTTAGGGCAAAGAAGAAAACAGGTTTTGATGAATCGAGTTAAGTTATCTCTACCACAAAACCATGGGATAACCTTTCTTTCAAGGAAGAGCTGACATCCAGAAAAGAAATGAAACTTTTTCATAAACATAGCTTAAATACTTATTATCACAGCTATGATTATCATATATACGTTTCACGGACTATAGCATTTCGATTAAAAGATTTCAATAGCTTTTCCATTTTACTAAGCAATGGAAGCGAGGAAAAACTTTTTCACTTTAATTCTATAATAGCAGGAAGTTTCAATATAGCAAAGAGATTGCGTAGCTTAGCTAGCTGACAGCGCAGGGTCACTTGCAGTTTACTTTAGCTTCCCTGTAGTGTTAGACATAAACCTAGCATTCGTTTTATTACTTATTTGGAGCCATGTCGTGATGCGTGACTTAAACCGTGTATTCAAACAATTAGCGAGAACCATTAATGCAGATTTAATACAATGTTCACGCAAGGCCGCTTCATTAAACAAAAAGCATTGAAACTAATTTGCTTTTAACCCACATTAAGACAATCGTATTTAAATAAAAAGCTGAACCTAATGCATTAAAAGACACGCGGACTTCTTTGGATTACATTATATTAGCTCTTTTTCATGCTCTATATTGAGAAAAGCTTAAAAACACCTAAACTATTTAAAACGCAAGATCGCAGCAGCTTATTGAATGAAAAACAGAAGCAAACATTGAAAAAAATTTGCAAGCGAATACTATATTAGAACTATTAGTACACTGAAATTGTCTTTAGTATTGCATTATTCAAGATATAACACACACAGTTCTTTGTTGCAAACAAGAACGCGGAATCTCTCAGCGTCATTAATTATTCTGCAGTCGGCTGGATGTCAAAGGACAGCTGAACAATGTAAGAACATTGTCGCAAGTTGCTGCCTTTTTGATAAACTGAGCTCGCATCTGATGCTCATGTAATATGATCGACCTCCCGCAATTCATGTTCATTATAGATACATCTTAAAAACGAGCTGCCTGTATTCATACTACAGTTTCTTACGGTAAATTTATATGCAAGGAAGGTATAAAGAAAACACGGATTAGTTGGAAAAATCTGTTCTTAAATGGGTAAAAATTATCCCTAGTAGAAATTTCAACGTTCTAGACTGTAATATGAGTACTCTCTTCATTCCTCACTGCATGTTTCTCTCTATATCTCAGATATTAGTGAGTACTCCAGCAAAAAGACACTGGATATGAAAACTCGAATTTGTGCAGTATGTGGTGACAAGGCGTCAGGTTTTCATTATGGAGTGCAAAGTTGTGAAGGATGCAAGTCATTCTTTAAAAGAACTATACAGAAACAACTACAGTACATTTGCGTCGAGGAGAAAGACTGCACTATTGACAAAAGCAACAGAATAAGATGTCAATATTGTCGTTTTCAAAAATGCATCAAACTTGGAATGCTGAAAGAAGGTAGGAAAAACTCTTTCTGTATATGTAAGAAGTTACGAGTATTTCTATTACTTATCCCTAATATTATATTTCCTTTTCATATCTATTCTTTACTTTATCCATCTCTCAAGTAAGCTATGTGTTCCACCAATTGTCATAATTTGCTCATTCATGGACAAAGAATTTTATCGTAAAATACGTCGTAAACCTTTCAGCTGTGCGTGAAGACAGAGCACCCGGAGGCAGACCAAGAATCAAGTCATTACTGACTCTAAAAGAACATCAAGAAACGTATGGTTCATCTCAGATGATTCTGGAGTTCATTCAAGCAAGGCCTGATTGTGTTCCTTCCATTAAGTATGTGTTTCATCAAATATTGAAGTGCAATAGTCAGAAACGCTTTAAATGTGTGATCTCTCATTATTTAGACTTGATAGTCACTCAATTTCAATGCGAGATCTTTACCAGTTTCATACTGTGGAAGTTTTGATGGAGGTTGCAGTTCAGGAATTACAGATGATTATAAAGTGGGCAAAACAACTCTCAAGCTTTAACGCTTTGGAAGTTGATGATCAAATTAGCCTTCTCAGCGAAGGTAAGCTGATCTTCCTAGCGATTCAGTAGTGTCTTAAAAGATACTAATACTGTCCCATGATAACTGCAAGTTGACCAGCATCTGCTGTTATCCAATAGTATTTACTGAAACCTAACTACACACCTCCTCATCTTAAAATGTATTTCTTGTTTCCAGCTGCTTTGGAACTCTGGGTATTTAGAATCTGCCAGCGTTCCAGTCCTCATCAAGGTTTTGTTGTGTTCGCCAAAGAAGTGGTTTGGCATGTTGATTACCAATCGCATGTTGTGATTGGTCAATGGGTCAGTTTACTGCTCATGTACGCTCGTAAATTGCAGACACTTCAATTGGATATGGCAGAGTTTGCGTGCCTCAGTACTATTCTGCTATTTACCCAAGGTAACATAATATACTACTTCATATGTCACTCAGGAAAGGGTGGAGTCGAAAGGGCTTCATGAACTAAACCTCGCTTACCATTCTTATAGAACCTTGTTCCAAACTGCGAAATTTCGAGGCAGTTGAAGAAAACTTAAAGCAAGCAATTTGTTGCCTTAAAGACTATATCAAGTGCTCATATCCCGAAAAGACGAACAGATTTGCTCAGATCATTCTCAAACTACCATCACTTCGCGAGGTTTGCATCAGCGCTAAGAAACAATCACTCTTCGCTAAATCATTCGCAAGTTTTGCGATGCCAACTATTTCTTCTGTGCTTCTTCAACAATAATATCAATGAAGAAAACTGTACTTAATTTGTGTTAAGTATGAAAAATTAAAATGAATGTATTTTAAACCCATCAATTAATGCTCTTTGATGGGTGTGTAGACAATTTTTAAATAGCGTAACTATACAGCATTCAGCTGTATGCGTAAGATACTAAGATACCAATATACTACGATGTCAAGTCATCATTTCAAAAAGTGTTTTCCTCCGATTGAGTAATTTTCATAGCGTTATTCTAGCCTGCAAAGCACTCCACGCCTTCTCAACCTGTTTCTGTGTGTATTCTGGTTTCCATAACGTACTCAAAACAACATGAGCTTGTGAAACTCTGTCTTTATTCTTCAGTTGACTTAATATTCTCTTTTTTGCCTCTTCCTCAACTAAACCACTCCTGTCTCTCAATCTTTTGATGGCCTCCATCTCAGGAATCACTGACACCCAAACTTCATTCACAATCTCATCCCAGCCAGCTTCAAGCAACAATGCAGCCTCAACCACAATAACCTGAACACCTTTAGATGCTGATTCAGCAATAAGTTCTTTAATCTGTTGCATAATCCGCGGCCATACAATCTTATTCAGTGTCCTAAGTTTAGCATTATCACTGAAAACAATGCTGCCCAGGCGCTGCCTATTAATAGATTCATCACTGTTCAAAATTGAATCACCGAAACTTGCTAATACTTCACGATAGGCATCAGTACCTTGCTCATATACAGAATGTCCTACAACATCAGCATTGATGATACCTGCTCCAAGTTTTTCAAGACGTTTAGCGATAGCTGACTTACCACTAGCTATCCCTCCAGTCAGTCCAATCACGTACACATCTGATTGGTTGATACGTTGCTTTGGAGGTCTGAGAAGCATACCTAGTTGTTCTTGTCTCCGAGCTGTTGAACTTAGTTTCATTTCATGGCTAGAAAACACAAAGAATTAAAGACAGATCAGCAACCACTTTCTACATTACAAGTAGAACCTCAAATTTCACCTGTCTTCTCCACAGACAAGTTGTATCAGGAACAACTCCATCTCATCCAAACCAGCGTCTTTACGTAGCTTGTTTACAGCATGACCACCATTAACAGTCTCTTCACTTACAACAAGACATTCAATACCTGGGTCTGTCATGGTTGGACCAGCTGGATCACTCAGAGGTACTATCTCTTTAATAAGACCTTAAAGAAAATTATAGACCTTGAAATAAGGTAACTTTTTCTACTTAAAAAGTGGCTACAATCCCAAGAACATGCAGACCCTCCAACACTCACGCATTTTGCGTGAGACACACGCCTTTCAAATATTCTCACGCTCACACGCATAGACATTTTTTCCCACGCAAAAGTGAAAAAATACCAAACGAGTTAACTGCGCTTCTTTTAGTTTTGTTTTAACGCTTAAGGCCATTTTCCACTATGGCCGTTTTGACTGCGCGGTCGGAGCGCACAGTTTTGAACACATTCTGTTGGGAGTGGTCTGCTTTTGATCTCGCGTACACGCGGAGAAAATTAAAATAATTTTAATTAACTTTCCTGACGTGCACGCGGGGACAAGCGCCTACAGACAACAACAAAGCATGTTCAAAACTGTGCGCATCGCCCGCGCGGCCAATATGGCGCTGGTGGAAAATATCCTTAAAGGCCATTTTCCACTACGGCCGTTTCGCCCGCGTGGGCGGGGCACACAGTTTTGAACATGCTCTGTCGTTGTCTGTCGGCGCTTGGTCCCGCGTGAACGCCAGGAAAGTTAAAGGTAATTAAACTTTCTCTCCGTGTACGCAAGATCAAGGGCGGACACACTGTGCACTCCGCCCGCGCGGGCAAAACGGCCGTAATGGAAAATAACCTTAATACACCAACATGTTCAAACCTTGACGTACTGCTTACGTCATTCTATACCATGTATAACGTCAATACTTCATTCTACACCGAACATAACTTCGGCTATGGAAAAGGAGCCCCTTGGTTCGATTCTACCAAACGACACTTCTACTTTTCAATGAAATAAATTATTTTTTTCCTGTCGATTGAAACTATCTACAACCTTCCAACGGAACAAAATAATGATTTCAGATGAAATACGGTTTGAAAAAATTTTTTCCGTCCCTTGAAACCGAGTTTCTAAAATTTTTATCTACGCATGCGCAATGCGCGCATCTGCACCACCACAATTACACGTCAACCCAATAACGTACATATATATGGTGGGGAGCCAGATAGGACTAGTGAGTCGGCTGCTAATCACGAGTCTTGGAAGAAGGTCAAGTGAATCTGCAACTAGTTGCAC
>JAODVQ020499954.1:0-27351 GCA_025400075.2 Phenganax stokvisi
CTCCTCCTCCTCCTCCTCCTCCTCCTCCTCCTCCTCCTCCTCCTCCCCAGGTCTTCCTACAGAGTACTGGAGAGTCTAGAAGGAAAAGAAACTGACGAAGAAAGAAAGTCTCTCATTACACAGTACAGGAAAGGTGTACAGCAAGAAATCAAAGATGTCTGCAATGAAGTCTCCGTAAGCAAGGGTTGCACAATTTCTTGTAGCCAAATTTAGGAAAAGCAAGCACAAAAGATAGAATTTCATTTTAGAGTGATTGTAGCAGTACATAAGGACTCAATTCATAAACGTTACTGAGTCCCTTCTATATACTAAGCATACACTATGGCTACTCTTTAAATGAAACTCCTGTTTGTGTGAACATTTTTAACTGGTCCCCCTGGATTCATTTTTAAGAAGTTCCACTGTACTCCATCCACACTTGTAATACACGCACGACGCGAATCACTGTGTAAGTTGCTTGCAGGAATTAAACTAAGGTGCTATACTAACTACTACTATCTTACAATCATGTATTTGTGTGTTGCCGTAGGAACTACTGAACAATCACCTGACCAAGTACGCTCAGGAACAGCTGAATTCCCTGGACCAGAAGGACGACGCTGCGGCAGAGACGCTAACCGAGGCTCTTGTGTTCTTCAAGAAAATGGAGGGAGATTACTATCGATACATGGCAGAGGTTACCATGGATCCCAAAGAGAAAAATGGTGAGTTCATTTTGTGTAATACACTTTTTTGGCAGAAAATTTGCAAAAATTGTTTCAAACTTTTACACGTAGGACATTTTCAGGTACATATATGTATATACATACATAGACAATTAGTAAACTACATATGTGGGGATCGGCTGTTCATAACAGTAAACAATAGAAGGCAACTAATTCATTTTTAACAAAATAATTTTGTGGCAGTATATACTGGATATCCCTCATAAAATGTGCTCTGAGACTCTAAAAATTGAGGTTGAATTACGTAGGTATCTCTCCCTCTCTCTTTCATACTCCTACTCCTTCTCCCCAATAGATCCTCCAGATAGTGAAAAACTGGGAAAAGACCACGTCATTGTTAAAGCAGAAGATGCTTATAATGCGGCGATGGAAGCCAGCAAAGGCGAAGGAGCCAAGACGGCTCTTCATCCTACTCACCCAGTCCGTCTTGGCCTGGCTCTCAACTTCTCAGTCTTCTATTACGAGATTAAGAAAGCTCCAACCAAGGCCTGTGATCTGGCAAAGAAGGTGACTAGTGAGTGAGTGAGTGAGTGAGTGAGTGAGCGAGCGATTGAACAAGCAACCAAGTGAAACAGTAGAGCTGAGTTATATATAATACTACATACTATTGATTTGTGACTAGTGAGTGAGTGAATGATAGAACAAGCGACTGTAGATTCTAAAATCCGCAGAACTTTTCATGATGGTTTTTAGTTATGCGAGCTGTATATAGCTCACTTATTCTTAAATCTACATCTACGATCTATCTATGTATTTACTTATAAATACATTGTGGGGGCAAGGTGCTAGTATGAGTGTTTTCATTTTAATTTTTCGGTGTTCTGCTGTGTTTTCAGGCGTTTGATGATGCAATACACGAACTGGATCAACTGAAGGAAGACTCTTACAAAGACTCCACTCTTATCATGCAATTGTTGAGAGACAACCTGACTGTGAGTAATAATCAGCATACACAATGTAGACAAGAAAAGGCCTAGTGTAGTTCTAGGAGTGCCCCAGGAAGACAGCATCCTTTTGAAATTCTCTCTCTCCCTCTCTCTTTATCTCTCTCAGCTTTGGACGTCAGAGGAGACGGGAGACGGGGAGGAAGAGGTGAAAGGTGACGGAGAAGACGATTGAGTCACACCACTGTCACATGATCTATCACATGATCATCAGCAACATGAAATGAAACTGAATGTTAGATTTAATCATGTCCTCATATAAATTAATCCTCTTTAGCCATTATACTCTGAATTCAACTATTATTACCAAGAGTATTACTTCATTTATTTTTTGATTATATTATTATGGTTTATGAAATTTTAGTTGTAATTTTAAAAACTCAAAAAACATACTTTTAAACAAGAGTAGAGTAGTTACATGTCTGATTTCTTCTAAAATGATTGAGTGAGCTTTAATTAGAAACTGTTGCCAAGAACTGCTGGTTTTCCTTGTGGTGTGCTTTAATTAGAGCTGCCACCTTTGGTCCCAGCAGTGTTTCTGGTTTCTTGAGAGCGGCATAGAGAGTGACAGGGATGGATAGAGATCTGGACATGGAGAAATTTTGAGGGATTAAAACCTCAGCATTGCCTGCCTACCTAGGCCCATTAGTAGGTATTGCATGTGATGCATACAGGCCATATATAATATACCTACCGAGATAGAATGTTCGAGAGATCGTTACTGACCGTCTGGACCACACCCACAATCAGTTTCACTTTCATTTCCACGGAGAATTCAACTGTAGGTTTTGAGATATCAGGGGCAAAGAGATTACTTCATACATTTAGGGGGAAGATGGCTTTATATAGAACCTCTCAAACATGACACTTCCAAGTAAAGGACACAACAGAGAAGTAAACCTCTGAAAAAGGACACAGTCAAATGATACACGATAGACCAAAACAACCAAGAACCCCTCAATGAAGGACACAAGAGAGAAGTAAACCTCCGAACAAAAGGACAGTAGATTTACACAGACTCATCTGATGTACCTGTATTACTAAAGACTTAAGACACCTCCATATTATGGACGCAATAGAGGTGTAAACCTCTGAACAAAGGACAGTAGATTTATGTACTCACAAACTATATCGTCTGATGTATTACTGAGGCATAGACTGACAGTTACCAACTCTGCCGGCTGGGTTGAAAGGTCAAACACAAAGTCATGTGACTGGGCGTGGCTTGAGAGGGAGTCATCAGTCACTCCACGCCCCAGTATACTAGATATTAGTGTGTTGTATATCAGCTGTTTCCGTAGCAACTGAGAGAGGGGGGAGAGAAGGTTGAGAGTGTGGCTTCCTTAAAACCATCTCATACCCATATTGGACAGGTATGCACAGATGATAGTTGTTGACTCTCTTGCTCTGTTCAATGATTGGCCTCTATGAGGCATGAAACATCAAAGTATATAGAAACTGCTATCACCATTGCACCAAGGTAAGCTGGGCTTCGTAGGCCCAGTAGGCACATGTAACAGACCGGAATTGGGCCATAAGTACAGAGAAGCAGGGAGAGAGAGAGAGAAACCTGAATGAGTGGAATAGCATACATGAAGGTAATATTGGGCTTCGTGGGCCCAGTAGTCACAAGTAACGGGCCCATGAATAAAGAAAAGGAGAGAAAGAAACCTGAATTAGTGGTATAACAGAGCCGGGATGAATGAAAGGGACGACCATGACAGAGATCCCAGTCTCCGGGGAGGAGGAGGAGGAGAGAGTAGCAGGTGATGAAGATGACAGTTCGGCTGGTACACGATAATAATGACACTGAGATGACAGGGGCTAGATGAGACAAAAGGAGAAACGAGTATATACTAGACCCGTTTACATAGGCATCTTAAACCAGTTTGGAAACTGGTCTAACTGGTTTAGGTGTATATAAGTAAACGGTCTAAACCGGTTTCCAAACCACTTTGTTTCTACACACTTCATGCTAAACCAGTTTAGGAAATTTATGTACCTGTAAACGGCACATGGTTTGTATAAAGGGGTGTTCATTAAGTGGGGTTCTGCTGTATTACTGTTACAATACATTGTATTTGATATCTAGGCACGCTCACCACAACATGATATTCGGTGGCATTCACTGCTTTTCCTGTCTATTAAAGAGAGAGAGAAAGTTAGTTTTAGACTCTTTTGCTCTGTTCAATTACTGGTCTCTATGAGGCATGGAATGGTTAAGCGCAGCAACCATTGTACCAAGGTGTTCCTAGGTTTCGTGAGCCCAGTAGGTATATACAGATGATGGGACCCTTCATAAGCTAACCTTAACTCCAGAGTTTCATTTAACGAGTATATAGTTACAGTATAGTGTATGCTTATAGAAGGGACAAGTTACGTATGTAGTTAATACAGTGGAACCTCGTTAAAATGAACATTGTTAATACAAAATACCCCTTTAGTATGAACTAACTCTAAAGTCCCTTCTATAAGCATACGCTATACTATAGCTACTACTGTTTGTGTGAAAATTTTAAGCTGGTCCCCTGGAGTTCACTTTAATGAGGTTCCACTGTACTAAAGAGGTATTTTGTATTAACAGCGTTCACTTTAAGGAGGTTTCACTGTACAGATCAGGAAGGAGTGACATATGACAACACTGGGTTATCTAACCTTTTCTGCTTCTGATTGTGCTATTAGTGCGTTGATGTGGACACCAGAAAATGGCGTCATCTGGTCTGTAGGGAGGGACAGAGGCAGTGAGTGAGAGGGAGGATTAAGAGAAGGAGGAGCAGGAGGAGCGGTAGGAAGAGAAGGAAGAAGGAGGAGGAGAGTTACTCTGAACAAAGACGATGGAATGGATCTGTTGCATGATGGCAGCACAGACTGGAATGGGGACAGAATGTTGGAGTACAAAGGTCGCGTGAAGTGAAGCACCATTGTTGCTACTGACTTGGTTGAACCCATGTTTTTCAAAACTAGAGAGAGGAAGAGGAGAAATGATTTGAACAGACACTCTTGATTGGCCTCTATGACAATGATTACCACTATACTAGTGCTTGGGCTTTGTGGTCCCAGTGTATGTAGCACAGATGATGGGAACCCCGTAAATCAGGCATGAGAACAGAGAGGGAGGGAGGATAAAGTGTGTTATACATGCTCATCTGTTAAAAGAAGTGTATAAGAGCTAAATTTAGAAAAGTTACTAAAGATAGAACAAACTAATCAAGAACAACGGCAAACAGTAAAAGAATGCAATTTTATTCCACTTGTATACATACATACTAGATTTAGCCTTTATAATACTGCTATATATAAACACTTTCTTTAGGTGTGTATTAGAGTAAATTTGTATACCTGAAGAGATTGGGATCAACTGAAATTAGAAACTGTTGGGCACTCTTTTCAACCAGTACACTGGCAGACACGCCCACTTCCTTGTCACGTGACATCACGTGATCAATTGAGGTGGGTGTGGTCAGGGCCTCGTAGGGATGCTGGAAGTATGTCAGTTTCATTGGCAGACCTGGAGAATACAAATTATGAAATATCAAACTATCAAACGTAACTCTGAAATGCCTTCCATAAAGTTGTATATAGCTACTCATTAAATGAAACTTCTGTTTGTGTGAACTTTTCCTTGGTGTTCACTTTGGTTTACCTGTATATAAGACCTTAAATGTTTAATTATACAATCTAAGCTTAGACATGCTCAAACGAACCTACCATTGAAGACAATGTGTTACACTGGTGTCCTTTTAGAGAGGTTTTTTTATTGTGTCTTTATTTTGGAGGCGTCCTGAAGTCCTAACAGCTAGCTGTACCATAGCTTGCTAGTAACTGTATAATGCAGCCATCTGTCTAATCAGGCTAACTGAAGCTGGCCTAAGGGTGAACGGATTAGTCAGGTTTCACTGTACCTCCGTCTCTGGGGATGAGAAGTCCGAGGGGCTGGGTCATGATAGTATCATGAAGAGAGAGAGATTGACTGTGTTGGTTTATTGTCTCTAGAACATTTTCTGTGGCAGCTAACGCTCTGTAGATCTGTGTTCTCTCCTGTCCTTCCACCTGAGAGAGGAGAAGGAGGAGGAGGAGGACAAAGAAGAGGAGGAAGAGGAGGAGAAGGGACCAATTACACTTAAACCAGTTTCCACACTGATTTACATAAAGGCAGTGTAGCTGTATGTATTTATACATGTATAAAGGCTATATTAAGTCGTTCACCATTGATTAAAAAAACACCAATTGTTCAAGGGTAGGTCACAACACACTGGTTTCAAACAGTTAGTAAAAAACTAAATCTAATACTACATACCTGAGAGTAGATGTGTAGGAGACAGGTGAGATGAGACTCTAGGCTGGAGAATGTGTGGTCTGATAAAATACTGTCCAGGTTTAGTGGGTCTCTACTGATCTGTTGAGAGAGGGAGGAGGAGGAGGAGGTGGAGGAGGTGGAGGAGGAGAAGGAGAAGAAGGAGGAGAAGGAAGAAACATTGAAGGAGACAGTGAGAGAACACCTTTGCAACTTACGTTGGTATGTACCAGCTTCACGGAGGCTACCAGACCGTTGTCATGGAAACCGACCTCCAAGTAGAAGTCGTTGCAGCTGAGAAAGCACGACGCTGCCTGTGACGTACTGGACACATTATACACCAAACTGCATCAGACATTAGACAGAGCATGAAGTATTGAGTTACAATACAGTGATACCTAAGCTAGTGGTCAACTGAGAGTCACCTCCATATTCCAGTCACAAACTGAAGTCCCAACAGCTAGCTGTACAATAGCTTGATTTAGCTCATGCAGCTACATACCTGTCTTAGCAGGCCAACTCAAGCTAGCCTGAGGGTGTCTGAATTAGACAGTTTTCACTGTATATGAATGTGTAATGAGTATCATTAGGTAAGGGGAATACTCTTAACTCATACAGCCACATATGTAAGTATAAGGTATCATTAGGGAAGGGAAATCCTATTGCTCGTGGTTGTGTAAATAATAAACAATGTGTGAAAATATACACACCCAGACAACCACAAATATTAAAATTATCGCTCGATATAGTTTTATTACCAACTTTAGTTTCCTTGACAGAGCTTCCAACTTCCTGCTTACACCTTGTATAGTGTAGTCTGAGACAGAAGGAGGAGGAGGGGAGAGGAGAGAGAGAGAGAGGAGGGAGAGGAGGAGGAGGAGGAGGAGGAAGAGGAGGAGAAGGAGGTGTAGGAGGAGGAAGAGAAGGAGGAGAAGTAAGGGAGGAGAAAATGGAGGAGGTGGAGTTACAGAAAATGTGAACACTGTTATAATATAGTACAAACTCTATAGTATTAACTAACTATAAAGTATCTTCTATAAGTGCATAAACTATATACTACTTGCTCTGTTATAGTGTGAACATCTTAAGCTGGTCCCCTGAAGTCCTTTCTAGCAGTATGTGTCAAGCAAAAGGGAATTTCACTACTATAAGTTAGTATATATGTGTATGGGGTTTGTATTAGACTGAGGAAAGTATTATACTTTTAAAGGTATCAGTTATACTCTATTATGTTGTCCTGGGTAAGAGAATACCTATATGTACATGTTTTGGTCACACTTCAGAGCATGACCAGCTATAGGGAATTCCCAATTTTCAATATATTTTAATAATTTGATTTATCACGCAGTCCCAAGCCCCACCTCCGAGGTGAGACAGATCAATGAGTGATGTGTTGGATAGTGGCTTTTCTATGTATGTAAAACCTCTTGCTGCATCTTGGAGCCGAACTAAAGCCTCTCTCAGCCTTCTCTGGATCTCCTCCGCCTGGCTCACGTGACCCTGCACGTGACTACGATGTATTCAATTCCTACGTGTACACCATTAGTTTATTCATGCCTGTGTTGTTACTGTCTGTTGTCCGGATAGCTTTAACTGCTGAGCGTGTGCCAAACGAGCCTGTATCTGTTCGGCCACCTTCAACACCCTCGCCTTGTCCGGAAAAGCCGAGTTAGCGGACATCTTTTCAACGCATAACAGCGCATGCGCAATGACTATTACGTAACTCGCCACTCTTCCGCGTATTAATGCGTGGATACGAGCGGAAGTCATCGGGTGCGAAAAGGTTCTGTAAACCGAAGCGACCAGCGGAAATCAGGGAGAGTGATACAGAAAAGTAGCTCAAGTCGTTCTTTGCAGTGTCGAAGGATCAAGTATTACTGTTTGTAACTACTCTCAGCGCAGTATATACAACTCAAGGTAAAAATAATAATATCATAGATAATTCAACTAGACTGTCTAGATAGCTACGTGGAGCTAAGTAGAGTGTTAGTCTGTCATTTGTCACATGTTAGCTAGTAGTTGGCTAGATCTATTCACGGTCAGCCATTCACTAAGTATTGTATGCAAACAGTGCTTCCATTGTTCTTTTCTAACTATATATGGCACCTTAGCCTAGAGTTTAGCAGGGCCATATCTTCCTTATATTGAGTTAGCTGGGTAACTAGCTTGTCTAGCTTAGGTTCATTATTCTCACATTGCTGCTGAGATTTATGATAGCCATATGTACACAACGAAACCTCCTAGAGAACAGCTTGAATTGGCCACAAAATTCAAAAGTAGATATAAATCGATTAATGCTTCTATATAAATGGGACTTTTGGGCTAATTCATACTAAAGGTTATATATTTCGTATTAACAGTGTTCACTAAATGAGGTTCCACTGTATATCTACAGCTATAGCAAATATTAGTTTAGAACTTAGTTTATATAAAAACAAATCTTTAAAACTATTTTATTCTACTATAACTCAATTTACTACGCATGCACTATATTGCATGGTAGCTAAGTATGTTAGTATCTAAATCTTATATAGTGGCTAAGAGCAATATAATGATTTCTAGGGAAAAGAATGGCCCATAGCCATATATATTCCACACTGTGTGTGAGTGAGTGAGGAATGATGCTAGCATTTTGCAGACATTGTTGTGATATGTTCCTAGTTTGGTGAGTAGAGTTGCCAGTTACTACAATGACACTCCTCTCCCTCTGTTCTCATGACTGACTTGCGGGGGCCCCGTCACCTGTGCCTACTGGGCCCACAAAGCCCAGGCGCACCAATGGGCGCCTCATGGAGGCTAATCATTGAACAGAGTGAGAGAGTCGGCAACTATCAGCTGTGCATACCTGTCCAAACATGGGTGGGTTTAGGCGGAGTAAGATCCATGTATGCTTCTCTCTCTCTCTGTCTCTCTGTCTCTCTATCTGTGAGTAACATAAGTACTAGCAAACACACAAGTCATGATATTATGGAGGCTTCAAGCATAACCATATTATACGACATCTATAATTTCAGTATTACTGTTAATAGTAAAGCATATATAGCAGGAAATTTTTGAGATGTGAAAATTTTCGTGGACGGACCTGATCCACCAAAAGTTGAACCGCTAATATATACACACAATGACGTGCACATAGCTACGCATGACACACGCAAGCGCACAAAAATAAAAACCATGAAAAGTTTCAAACACTTTCCCACTATATATATATACAGTGCATAGAGGTGGTGTTATTATAGTGTGGTCACCATGGATAAATATCCTAGTAGTTCTGTGAAAATCAAACCTCATTCAATGAGCCTAAGAACTCAGAAGAGAAAGCACATTCTTTGCTCCTAATCTAATTTTGCTAAATATTAGGAATATCCTGATCAAACTATAACCCCAGGTTGTTGAAAATATACCTGAGCAACAAAAGAATGTGTATAAATATGCAGCTTTCATTTTTGATATGTGACAGAATTTGCTACTCTGCACGATTGTAACCTAGCATATGTTTCTCCGTGATGATGCAATTGTATAATCAGACACATTGCTTACAGTGTGACAGTCTGGATTACTTTACCAGGAGTGTGTAGTTATAGTATATATAGTTTCCTCATTTTGTAAGTTTCAGTAGCAAGTCTGTGTGCAGTCAAAACTCCAGACTTTCAGGTCCAAAATTTTGCATTTTTGTATCGTCCTTATCTAAGGAGGTTTGTGATACTCAGATTTTATACTACAGAGCAGGAATTTTGTCCTTTGCAGAGAGGTTAGATCAAAGGTTTCAATATCTCCTGTTGGTTGATGGTTATAGTAAGCGTCCATTATTAAGAGCACACTATGCAGTGGACCTGTGTTTACAGTGACTATTAAAAAGTGGTAATTCTTGGAGGTGGTTACTCTATTATGGAGGTATGTATATACACTGTAATCAATCACTAAAAGGAACACAGTCAATTTGATTTCCAGAAAGAAGTGGTCATCTTATGAGGTGGTCACTATGACAAGTTCCACTGGAATCATCTATTACCCCTCTAGCTTAGGTGTACTAGTAATCTTCTCCATATGGACATCTCTTAATAATTTTGATCTCTATAAAGAGGTGACCTTGAAGGCTACTATAGAGGGTTTCATAGGAAGAAGCAGGAAGTGAGAATCTTCGATATGATCTAGCAACGAGGGGGTGGCACAATAATTACCTCACTTCCTCCACTACACCTGGCTTTCAAGAAAATAATTAACTCACTGCATTCTTTCCACTTTGAACTGGTTGTCACTGGCAACCACTGGTAACCCATCAACATTTCCCTCTATGAAGAGTGGCTTCTCTAAGAGGAAACCTTGCAAGTTACTAAGTTAGGAATTCAAACCTTTCTCCCTGTCTCTCTCTCTCCCTATTTATTCTAGCCACCTCTCTATAAACCTCCCAATAGAGAGGAATGTTTAACGTTGTTTGCTCATGCTATGTGCTTGCAGTATGCCTGAGGCAATTGCGATTGTTGAATAATCATACGTGAGCAGCTTGGTGCAGCATAAATAGAGCAAAAATTACATTCTTTCACAATACAGTGAAACCTGTCTAGTCCGGTCATCCTCAGGCAAGCTTTAGTTGGCCTGATTAGACCTGCATTATACAGTTAGCAAGCTATTGTACAGCTAGCTGTCGGGACTTCAGTTTGTGACCTGAATACAGAGGTGACCACTAGCTCAGGTTTCACTGTATTCATTTCTTTTCATTGGTTTGTATCATGGATAACAGTTCTATATTCACCCCTCACCAGCTGCTTCACATGCTTCCTTTGCCGAAGTCCATAGCAGCTATCTTATACTTACACATTTGATTGTACATTCTTTAATTGTGAAACAAAGTGAACCGCAATTTTTGTAAGCCAGGCCTAGGTTTCTCTTTCAAGTGTTGCTGTGGTCCCTGAAATTTATAGAAAATGCTGAGATGTATGAACACCTGAGGGTGCTGAGTTATAGGCTGCTGAGTTATAGGCTGCCCCTAGTTCTGAGCAATAGTACATTAGATTGTCATATATGTGCAGTATGCCTATATGTACGTATCATGGTTTCAGTATGGTAATCTATAGCAACTACTATTGCATAATTCAGTCACTTAAATTCCTTACCAACTAAGTGTTTCAAATAAAGCCATTTCACTGATTCAAGCCTTTAAAAACTCCAACCACATTGCTTATAAAGAAACTGTAGCAGTATGCGTAATTTTAAACGGTCTTACGTTGCAATGCTATGCCTTATGGTCCAGATTATAGGTGAATTTTTGTACAATTGTGACTTCAGTATACGACATTAATGTTCATTCCTCATAGAGGCCAATCATTGAACAGGGCAAGAGAGTCAACCACTTTTTAATATCCATTTCTCTATCTCTCTCTCTTACACACACACTCTTTCCTCGTGCAGGTTTTCCTGCATTGCGGCTCTCTCCTCCTTCACTTCACTCTGACCAAAATGAGTGGCATGGGAGATGACCAATCAGATTCGTAAGTACAGGTCACATGACAATGTCATACTTAGCACACAAAGCAATAGATTCATGATTGATAACTAAGCCTCAACACACCTGTTCTTATGACCAGTAAATTACATTATCACATACATAGCTTCGACATTACCATCACAAGCTATCAGATAATCACATGACCATCACATGATCTCCAGGTCTCTACCAACGGAGGCTCTAATAGGAATATGTGTTGGAGGAGGCGTGGTCTTGATATCCTGTCTATTATTCACATGCGTCTGTGTGGTGTGCTGCATTTGGAGAAATAGAAGAAAACAAAGTTTGGTCAGTTGTGACATGTAAAGTTTGTATAATTAATAGTGGAATTTACTATGTAAATACTATATTACACTAAATTGGATTCTTTCAGTGTATCTTTATTAAGTAATATTACTAAAAATGTAGTAACAGAGAGTAAAAACAATGGAATATAGTGAAAGATTGCAATTTCGTTCTACTTTTACACCCATATAGTACAGCTATAATACACTTCCTTTCTTTATATATGCACAATGATGAAGTATATAAGACATTATTCATTCTATCTGCATCTTTCTTCCCCCCTCTCCCCAACCTCAAAAACCACTCACAGACAATCAATCACGAACAGGGTGATGGTGGTCAAGGAGACACAAGAGACTACAGGAATGATAGCCAAGCAGACTCCACCCCCTCCTCCGCCGTCTCTACATTAAGGCACTCGGTCACCACACGTCTCCTCTCCTTCACCTCTCGCGGACGGAAAGCCCCTCCTCCTATCAGCGTGAGTTACTGATAAAACCTCCAATGAGTTGACAGATAACCTACTAGCAATGGACATGCTTAGCACTTATAATTATTTCGTGAATGTTATGTAGAAATATTTGCGAGGTTTTTGTCCACAAATGAGTGTGAGTGAGTGAGTGAGTAAGCAAATGAGTGAGCCCATTGAATAGGCGAGTAAGTGAGAGAATGAATGTTGAATACTTTATTGGCTCTATTATTCTTTCTAAGTTTAGCACTTATATATAAAATAGATATTAATTGAATGTAATTTGAAGGAAGTGTGGGAGTATAATTAAATACTACCAAAGATAGAACAGAATGCAATGATGAGACACAGTGTATGAATGGCTATCATGTGCGTGCATTGTATAGAATAGTACGACTGAATCATTAAAATCGTGGCTATCTATATAATGCCTTAAGCATTGTATTTAGCAGTAGTATATAATATTATAATGCCAACTGGACAATGTAGGAGAGCTAAAAATGCATCTAGAATTGTATTGAGCAATAGTATGATTTAGACAATGGTTGAGATCTTAAAATGGCTTTAGAATTGTGTGCGCTATACAATAAGTATGATAGTACATACAACCTTACAGAGCATGCTTTAGAAATGACCTCTGACTGATCACACATACACACTTTTTATCTCTGTCTCTGTTCTTAGCGCCCAACTCATTGAGGAACATTGTTAGCTGTGCTCACTGGGCCTACGAAGCCTAGCTGCATCATAGTGCAATGTGGTATATACCACATCATAAATTATGTTCTAATCAATGGATATCTTACTCTTGCTGCAGCGTGATTCAGACCTCACGACAAAGATGACACCAGACAATAGTAATCCTCTCTACAACTCTACATCCATCGCCTATATCAGCTCTAATGATAGACAACAACAAACACAGGTTTCTTCTTGTGCCTATTGGGCCCACAAAGCCCAGATCCATCATAGTGCAATGGTGACTTGTATATTTTCTCTCCCTTCCCACTCTATTCTCTCTCCAGATTGCCGAGACTCCACTCTCGGGACCAAACCCCGCCCTACTCTCCACATCGCCACGGCGACACTCTCTCGGCTACGTGGAGATGCAATCAGCAGGTCGTGCACTCCCTGGCATTGCGGCCAGTCACAGCGTCGGTGACATAGCAGAGAGTATTAAATATGACTCAGTTCGAGACCAGGGATCATACACTATACCTTATGCAGCTCCTTCTATGTCAGTCAACATAATGTACATACAACCAAGGGCTTATCAAGCAATACGCCCTTGGTACAATAGTATACTCTGGAACCTCCAATAAGGACCCATCTGAGATAGCGACAACCTCTCTATAAAGGACAGAGATGTTGGTTCCAAAGTTAAAAGTGTCGCCATTTCGGAGGTTGTGTATTGTTTCACGGATATATATATATTCACTAATGGGCATGTATTGTGTTTCATTGAAATACTTTTACAAAATTATGTTTGCCAGTCATGAAGATGTGTGTTAGTTCTGTACAGCTATGATATTTGCACTTCTCAAACTTTTCACCTCACAAATATCTTTCTCTGTCTGATTTATTCACAGAACCCCTCCTCAAGAAAATCCACTCCTAATCTCCGTGTCTGCAGTTCGAGATGTTATCCTGCGACCTACAGGTCCCACCACCACCACCACCACCTCCTCCTCCTCCTCCTCCTCTTCCCACCCGCACACATCCACCAACCAGAATCACAAAGTAGGAGGGCAAAGGAAGGATAAGAAGAAGGAGAAAGAGAGTGAGAAGAAGAAGTTGCAAGAGGAGGAGGATTGCGGTGGAGAAGATGAATACGTAGACCCAAAACTTTTCCTCGAAGATCAGGAAAAAATACAACAGGCAAGCCACAAAAAATTTTACCAACCATATAAAAATTTTAACCCTCTGACCTTCTTCTCCCAGGAGGAAGAAGTGTTTGATATGGAGAATGGACCTGCGAAGAGTAAGTTTCTGGTCACTCATAACTCTGCTTATACCAGCCCTCCAACTGGTAAAATACACTCTGTGGGTAGTACTATGCCAGAACCTCTTAACCAGGACACTCCCTTGTCATTACAACCCCTTTATAAGATTGTAACAATCCTTCCTAAGGAGCGGATCCAGTTATGCAGAGTGATCAATCCTTCTCCCTTTACTTACATACAAATCTTGAACAGTATATAGCTATATTTAAAACACCTTTACCAAGTGAGTATACGAACTAGTGCTCTAGAGGTGTCCACTACATTTGATCATACTTAAACTTGACAATCATAATTGCTGCGTATGACTTTCACCCACTTAATACATGTAAATTTAACTAGTAGCACTTAGTGATATCTAGGTAGAGAGATTCCATCGAATTATACCTACACTCAAACCCTACTGTCATCCATTAATCTCATTGTTATAATGGAACTCATAGGTGACGATCCTCTCCTCAATGACGGTCCATCTCCGTCATACCAAAATATCCAGCCATCGGATGAAACCTATCTCTCAGATAGCTATGAACACGTCAACGAGTTCTTGTCTGACGACATGGACTCTCACGATCGAGCGACTCTCTTAGCTGTAACCTCCGAAGAGAAAGAGAAGAGTAAAACAGCTCCGTCTACTCCTCAGAGATACCCCGACTCAGCGGCAGCACCGCTCGGGAATAGTCGTTTGGGACCTGGTATTAAAGGGGCTCACTCAGTAGACAATGGCAGGAAATTAAGTATTGATAATCAATACGTGGAAGTTGTTTCTCCATCCAGGAAGTCGAAATCAATGAAAGTTCAATCGAAAGTCAATCAAAAGGAGGAGTTGATGTCACCTACTGAAGTAGATTATCAGAATGTGGTTCCCGAAACTGAAGTATGGGGACGTGGAAACGTCTCGAGAAGCATGGAAAACTTACATACTACCTCAAGTGACAGAGTTCAGAGTTCGTCTCCAGGGGAACGGCAGGAGGGAAAACAAACCAAGACACCATCGCCTACTCCTCGAACAAATAGTAGTCCAAAGCCCAAACCTAAAAAGAAGCCACACCCCTCACCTGCAAAACCACACCCACTTTCTACCAAGCCTCACAGTCAGTCGTCTGATCCTGTCAAACAGTCAGTCTCCACCAACCAAATGAGAATTGTCGGAGGTCAAAGTGCGTCTCAAGGACAACAGCGGACAAAACCAAGTCATCATGAAGTCATTACTATCCCTGCTGCCAATGGCAACCTTGTTACCCACAGCAACGGAGATAGTCAACTTAATCCTGTGACTATGGACAGTAATAATGAGAAGGGCAGCGAGAGAGAAGTAGAAGAGGATGAGGGGGGAGAAGTGCTATATGTCAATGTAGGAGAGACACTAGATGAAGGAGGAGAACTATATGAGAATATAAATCATCTCACATGATCATTATCATAATAATTGTGTGTATTGTATGTGTGAGTATATAAAACTTTTTGGTTTATAATTATATACATTTTATAAATTTCAAGGAATAGTTTTGCTGGAAAATGTATACACACAGTGCTTTAACTTGGAACAAAGAGTGTGATTGCATAAGAGGAATATAAATAGATATGTGGCATAGAAAAATGTGTAGGAAAGAAGTGTAAGTTAGGAAGTTCTTCCTTGATTTGATTTATAATAAGTGTATATGTATAATAGCAGTATAATATATAGGCTAAAAATAGTACAAGTGGAATGACCATTAATCTTTGGTTCTATCTTTAGTAACATTTAGCACAAACAACTGCTCTTCATCTTCTATAACACCACAATACCTAATTGGATTTCCACATGTATGCTCACAGGCAGCATTAGTATAATGACTTCCTAGAATTCCAAGTTATAGAGTTGTGGGCTCTGATGTTATAATTAACCCCCAATATCATCGACCAGCAATGTTTGCAGAATATAAAATCATTATATATCTATACAAGAAGCATTTAGTGCCAGAGATTATAAGATTTTAGCCAATAGCCTGGTTTAAACTTTTCCTCAAGATGTCATGCTATATACAAAAGAGCCCATGTGACTAATTTCTAATTTTTTTCTTATGCTTAAGATATGATACACACGGCACATGAATCGTCTTATAAAAAGTTGGTGATAATCATAATTGGTAAAATATGTATAATCACAAGCTATAGCTAACTATTATGTATACTTTAGTCTTGAGAGTTCTCTTAGACCTAGCCCGGCATCTGTTGACCAATTGCTTGATGTTGACCATCGCCTTGAGTGCTTCTAACTGTATCGATGATGGTCGTTATCCCGACAACTATGAACACTCCAATTTGAATGAAGCAAAACACCTATTATGCATTAAAAATAATTATTGAAGGCGAGGGTAGCATACTGGTCTTTTAACACTTACTGCTTCTAATGCATTTGTTGCAGTGAGCGCCATCGCATCACATGGATCTTCTTCGGTATCCAATGGGTTGTCTGATGTATCGCACAGTACTGGCGGGATGCTCCATGCAGCTGCAAAGATAGCAGTGCTGATTGCAGATCCAATGTAACACAGAACAGTTAGCACAGTGAAGATGAGGTCCTGGAGTAAGAAATGCTCATTGATCAACGTACACTAGGCATAGGTAAAACTGGAAACTTTAGCTATATTATAGATGCATAAAATACAGTGATAAATCAATACAACATACAAATACTCCTATTATTATTCTTGGTGTCTGCTGAGAGATGAGGACGTACAACACAATGGCAACCACTTCAACTATGGCTACCACGATGCTATGGACTATTAGCCACAAAGCTGCATTCTGGGTAGTTACAATGAGCCCCTGAAGAAAAACAAAGTCAGCCAACTGCTCTAATGGCCCTAATATGGGAAAATAAGTAATATTTACTGTGCTAAAAGTTCATAACCTATATATTATTATTTACCACTGTTGTCCCTAACATATTCAAGGCCGTCATTACCATTGATGATACCGAAAGTTGCTGCAGATACGATCAATATAACAATCGCTATTGCCTGCAACACACAAAGAAGGTGCATAATTTACACTGGAGGGTAAGGACAATAGGAATAACTTACAGCTGCAGCTCCTCGAGGAAAAACAGAGATGATACTTCCAACTTGTACCATTTCTTCAACAAAGTGCAATAGCTACCTTTCCTGTTAGCCTATATCCAATATGCCTCACTTTTTTAAAGTGACTGACTGCAGTCATACACATTACTTTTATGTAGGGTGGTGTAAAGGAAGTGTTGTATGGAGAGAAAGAGTTTTTAGACTGATTGCGATAGTTCTATCTTCCTTTACTTCCTACAACTCTGCCGGTAGCTTTTGAGAATGAGCATCATGTTTAGTAGTTTACGCTACCATTTACTTTTCTTTTCATTTATCTTCCTCTTCTGATGAACAATTTTGGTGGGCTAGAGGATAGTTCCTGTGTAGTAAGGTAACTTGGGGTCCAATATTATCTCTCTCTTGTCATGTCTGACTCAGACTGGCATTATAATGATATTCATAGGTGATAATTGCAGTGTCAGTACTATCACACTTATCACATACTGTATGTTACACGTGTATACAGCTCACGCATGCGTGGTCAATATTGTAATGTAATGTATGCATGTCATAATCACTTTGGGTGCTTGTGCTCTTTCTGGCGGTTGGCTCTTTACCGGCTACACTCGATAACGATACAATAATCCTCTCCTAAATGACAGTCCATCTCCATCGTACCAAACAATCCACCCATCAGATGAAACCTATCTCTCAGATAGCCATGAACAGGTCAATGCTTATGTTCCATAAAATAACCCATGTGCCTGGTTTCTAGGCTAGCCGCTCAACACTCTTTTGACTTAAAAGGGGATTCTGCATAAAATCTAATATTTTGTAGAGTTTTTATCAAGGTTTTCAAGATTTACCCCCGCATTAGAAAGTTTGATAATTTATACTTTCACACAGGATTACAGCAATATAGGGGACAAAGTCTCTGTAATTTTATTAACGTTTTCGCGTATTGTAAAACAAGTAAAAAGTATTAGCATAATACCAGCAAAACGTGTGGGGTAGTCAAATAGCAGAATTAAGTGCTCGTAAATTAAACCCTTCCACGCATGTAGCTATAAATAATGTGTTTAGCTACACGTAAAGGAAATGTAAATTGTGGGTGGCCGGGTTTAGACCTGTTGAGTTTGCTTCAACATTACTTGATTCTGTAGAGTCAGATTTGTTCAAGACTTGATAGAGAGCCATACATGGTTAAAAAGATTGTGATAAGGGCGTTAGACCAGCTCTTAGAAGATTTTCTGGATGAAAAGTACCATAGCTCTAGAACGGCGGGGGTACGCCTGGGTAGATCATACTGATAGACGCTATACATCAACATGAATATCTTTGAGTACTAAACATTCAAAGACCATGTCTAGGTTTGTCTAGAATTGTCTTGTTATTTCTTCATACATTCTTTAGGGGAATAGCTTGGCTGAGTTTTTTGGCTAATTTTTTAGCTTGGCTGGGTCAGTAAAAATCAGTATCAGTGGCCAGTAAAATCAGTAAAAAGTTGAAAAATCATTTCTTCTAAATGAAAGAGGATGTAGGGATTGTTGATTTATCAAAAAGAATGGAAACAAGAATGTTGTAGCTGAGTATCACCACTAATGTATATATACATCCATGCCTACATCTTTCTTTCTACATATAACAATGTGTTCTATACAAGTATAAATATCTAGCTACCTTAATCATTAAAAAATAGTAGGTTTGGTGTGGAAGATCATAAAATTTGAGCTAATAGCCTTGTTTCAACTTCCTTCAGAGTGTTTATATAGCCAGCTAAGTAACATGCAGGGTGAAACATTCCACCCAGCTTATTTGTGCCCTTTGTGACAAATTCCATGTGTTTTGCACTTGCATAAGATACCATGGCGCATGAATCACCTTAAAAGTAAATTTTACAAGTTCATTTATAGTGATTAGTTAGAACTATAATCATTGGTAAATGTATAATCAGTAACTATAGCTAATTAATTGTACACTTTTGTCTTGAGCGCTGTCTCAGACCTCGTCCAGCATATGCTGTCGATCATATGCCTGGTTTCGACCACTGCTTCGAGCACCGCTTCGAGCGCTTCTAACCATATCAATGATGGCCGTTACTCCAACGGCTATAAATACTCCAATTTGAATGAAGCAAAGCACCTAAAAAATTAAAGAGAAGGCAAGGTTAAAGAAAGTGTAGAAGTATATAAGTGCTAAATTTAGAAATGTTACTAAAGATAGAACAAACCAATCAAGAACAATAGTATGCAGTGAAAGAATGAAATTTCGTTCCACTTGTACTAAAAATAGCCTTTATATACTGCTACAATTCCTTTAATAGATGACTCTTTTAAAACACTAACCGCTTCTAATCCGTTTGTTACAGTGAGCGGCATCGCATCGCATACATCTTTTGCTATGTCACACAGTTCTGGCGGGATACTCCACACAGCTGTAAAGATGGCAGTAGCGATTGAAGATCCAAGATAACACAAAGCAGTTAACACAATGAAGATGAGGTCCTGGATTAAGAATTGCTCATTGATCAACGTACAATAGGTAGAGGTAAAACTTGAAGCTTTAGCTATAATTATAGGTGCATAAAATGCAGTGATAAATCAATGTAACATACCAATATTCCAATTATCAATCTTGGCGTCTGCTGGGAGATGAAGATGTATAACACAATGGCAACCACTTCAACGATGGCTACCACAATGCTCTGGAATATGAGCCACGAAGCTGCATTCTGAGTACTGATAATGAGCCGTTGAAACTGAACAAACTCATCATAATAATATGACTCTTGTCGTGGCCCTAATATGGGAAATAATAAGTAACAGTAACAGTGTTGATGGTTCATAACCTATTTACCATGGTAATCCCGAGCAATTTTAAGATACTTGTTATCATTGATGATACCGATAGTTACTGCGGATACGATCAATATAATAATCGCTATTGCCTGCAACACACATAGCAATGTGCACATTAATACATTGGAGGGCAGGGAAAATTATATAGGAATAAACTTACAGTTGCGGCTCCTCGTGGCATAACAGATATTATACTTCCAACTGCCATTTTAAGTGCAACGTTCTGTTAGCTTATATCCAATAAGCCTCACTTCTTCAAAAAGCGACTGTTCACAGTTGCACGTGTTACTTTTATGCAGGATGGTGTAGAGGAAGTGTTGTGTAGGCGAAAGAGTGGGCTAGGATTGTGATAGTTTCAATTTCCTATTTATTTCCTACAACTCTATGGTAGCTTGTGATAACGACCATCATGTATAGTGATTCACACTTCCATTTCTTTTATCTTTCCCCTTCCTCCGTTCTCTCGCACAATAATTATTCTGGTGGGCAAGAGGAGAGGCGTAAGAAAGGGCGTTCGCGAGGAGGTTGAGCACGATTTAGATTACGTCATTCCCTCCGTTGCCAATGTATTACGCCCACTCAACCCGTTCAACCCCGCTGAGTCAGCAATTCTGTAAATCCGAAGCCGGTGTAAGCGACTGTTCACAGTTGCACGTGTTACTTTTATGCAGGATGGTGTAGAGGAAGTGTTGTGTAGGCGAAAGAGTGGGCTAGGATTGTGATAGTTTCAATTTCCTTATACTTCTGCCGGCGTATCAGACATTTTGCGTCGTAACAGGGCATACGATGAGTGTGTGAAGTAAGGTAATGCTCCACTAAACTTTGCAGCTCTTGAACTCTCAAACTTTTAAGCCATCACTCAATCTATCAATCTGATGTTTAACCCTTTGCTTACACTGGAAAACACAGTGGGGGTGTTCCTTTTGCCATCTGGGTTAATGAGGCTCTCAATTTCCCACACGGGGTGACAGTAGTCACCCACAGCTTGGTCAAATCCAGACAGAGGGATCTCGTGGGTTGCATCACTCATCTTTTTTGCCTCGTATCTGTAACCCAGTGGGAGGGGTCCTGGAAACGAGAGAGAGACAGAAAGAGTGTTTGGAGGGGTATGCTAAAGAGAGAGTTGTTGACTCTCTTGCTGAAGTCAATGATTAAAAAGTCTGTAGTTTGTAAGGTTAAAATTGAGAGTTCCAACCAACCCAACCACTGCCAGTCAATAAGGGAGGATGAGGGGGGAGAAGTGCTATATGTCAATGTAGGAGAGACACTAGATGAAGAAGGAGGAGAACTATATGAGAATATAAATCACCTCACATGATCATTATCATAATAATTGTGTATTGTATGTGTGAGTATATAAAACTTTTTGGTTTATACATGTTATCAAAATCAAGGATTAGTTTTGATGGAAAACATATACAAACAGTGCTTTAACTTGGAACAAAGATTGTGATTGCATGAGAGGGATATATAGATAGATATGTGGCATAGAAAGATGTGTATATAGGAAAGAAGTGTGAGATAGGGATAATAACAATCATGCATAGTGATTCACACTTCTCAATCCATTTATATACCCTCCTCTCTTTGTCCTCATGTGCAATGTGTGCAAAAATGTGTGCATGACAGTTGAATATAACCCAGCTATAGCATTAGTCTTGCAAAAAAATACACCCAGCTCAGAGTGTTATGAAACATCCCATTTATACCGTATCATGATTAGCTTAGTGAGGAAACATCAAAGAAAGGCAAGTGCACAACAAACAAATCAACTACATCCAGAGCAACTCTTTTCAAAGAAAAGAACTGCCCTGGATGGGACTCGAACCCATGACACCCAGCATTCTGGGCCGAATGCTCTACCATGCACATGAATACAATATCACATTGCATGAATCAGCTTCAAGCCACACCCATTACTAGACAAATAGGTGACAAGAGGTAGCTATTATCCAATATGAATATATAAGCTGTGTATTGCAGGTCAATATCCACAACGTTACATTATGAATTGAGTTACAGTCACACCATATTAATATACTTTATATAGTTAGTCAAGAGAATGGGTGTGCCTGCATATACAGCAACATGTCAAAATATTTTTTCTCCATAATAAAAGTTAATACACTATAAAAACCTCTGGGGCTATTATATCCTTTAGATGTAAGTAATAATAGCTACGTAATTCTTACCACTAATCCTATAATGATTCTTGGTATCTGATGAGAGATAAAGATGCATATCACGATGGCTATTCCTTCGGCGAGAGTTATCACGGCGCTCTGGACTACTAGCCACGTAGCTACGTTTTCTGTAGCGATAATGAGCGTCTGCAGGAAAAGAAAATCCTCCGACTGCTCTATGGGTCCTATAATGAGAAAAAAGGGTTAACATTCTACTATAATATGCGCCAAAAGATTCTTACCGTCGTAATCCTGAACGCCTTTTAGACCCTCATTATCATTGATGATTCTGATGGTCGCTACGAATAGGGCCAGTATTATAAGCGCCAGTACATGAAACGTACGAATATTATACTCAGAGGCATGATAATGTAATTGGTGGTGCTCTATGCACAACTTACAATAGCGGCTCCTCGAGGACAGACCGAGATCATGCTACCAAATTGCACCATTTTCGTCGACTTTTCTTTGCAAATGTATTAGTCACAAGCTACGTGTTGTTATCTTCGTCTCAATTCGTTTACCTGCTGTTTTGCTCGGAACATTAGGTCGGGATCGAGAGCGCGCGGGGTTCGCGCACGTGATGCGCGCGCTCGTCCTCAATCGTGCGCATGCGCCAAGGCTTATCGGACAGCACTCTAGAGCCACGGCTAGCTATAGTTGGGGCCAAACACTGAGAATGGATTCACATAGAAAGATAATTTAGAATCCCCACCTCTGGTAATGCACTATGTTATATACCTGTCAGTGTCGAACCACAATAAAACTCTCTCAAGTCCGTGCATTTGGTTGATATTAGTGTCCATTCTAAGCTCCACTCCAGGATGGCTGACTTATCACTCATAGCATATTTACTATAGCCTTTTATGCTGTCTCACTTCTACTATTGCAACAATTATATTCACTACTCACTCGGGAGTAAGCTTTGTTCATAATGGAACTATAATCTTTTGAACAAAGACCTTCGTGGAGTATATGACCTTGCCTGAGAGTATATATGTGGTATCACTTGGTAAAACAGACTCCTCCGAGCAGCTGGATACTGCTATAATAATACCTAGATTTGCTATTATTTGACCTCCGAGATAGGGATACATTATTTTGGTTCTTTTACCTTTTTGAGGTTCCAATGTACCCACTTATGTTTCATGGGTTTTTGCATTAGGTGTCTCTATTAGAGTGGATATGTTGTATAAATATTCTATCCTTTTCATTGACTGACAACACTCAACCTTGAGAAAATCCACTACTGACGTTTGTGTCAGATGTTTGCCACTATTTAGCTACCACCACCTACTTCTCCTCCTTCTCTACATAAAATTTTTTAACCCTTTCCTCTTCAAGGAAGTGTTTGATATATATAGAGATGGGCCTGCAAAAAGTGAGTTCTGAGAACTCTGCTTATACTGTAGTATAATACCTACATCTCTGAAAGCAACCTTAGAGGAAATCTATATAGTAGCAGTATATTATAAGTGAAACAAACTTTTCCGATTTCTTTTATTGTTAGTCTTATATTATACTGAGCTATAATCCCAACAACCTCTCAACTTAAGATTAATATCCCTCTTCTCAAGGTGTATCGGCAGCTTTTCAGTAGATTCTCTAGCAATATTCAACTTCAGACACTTATATAATATTATATAACCAACTAACGAAATATCTGACGCTATAAACACTTCATCACCGCTATTATCTTAATCAATAAACCTAGTTCAGATAAAAAAACATGCATTATGTTTTATCACTCAATATAGTCTGTTATAGCCGGCTATACCTAAATAGTTAGTTTTGGTCTGGAGATCTTTCTATAAGAGAGGCTTACCTGCCTGGCCACCGCCTCGAGAGCTTCTGACCATACCGATGATGGTCGTTATTCCAATGACTATAAACAATCCGATTTGAATGAAGCAAAACAGCTATATTATTACAAAAAGAAACTATCGTTGAAGGCGAGGTGATATCTTAGTTAGCGCTTCTTACCGCTTCTACTGCGTTTGTTGCGGTGAGTGGCGTCGCATCACACGGATCTTTCTCGGTAGCCAGTGGGTTGTTCGACGTATCGCACAGTTCCGGTGGGCCACTCCACGCCGCTGCAAAGATGGCAGTGCTGATTGCAGATCCAATGTAACACAAAACAGTTAGCACAGTGAAGATGAGGTCCTGGATAGAGAATTGTGCAATGATCAACAACGTACACTAGCCATAGGTAAAACTTGTATCTCCAGCTAGGTGCATAAAATGCAGTGATAAATCAATGCAACGTACCAATACTCCTATTATCATTCTTGGCGTCTGCTGAGAGATGAAGATGTATAACACCATGGCAACCACTTCAACGATGGCTACTACGATGCTCTGGAATATAAGCCATGAAGCTGCATTCTGAGTACTGATAATGAGCGTTCGCAGAGTGTTAAAGTCATCATTCGTGATTGTACCTATATGGAAATGAAATAATATAAAAGCTACGCTATAAGTTCATAACCTATGTACCGTCGAAATCCCGAACGGCTTTCAGGCCCTCATTATTATTGATGATTCCTATAGTCGCTGCGGATGCGATCAATACAATTATCGCTAGGACCTGCAGCCCAAGAAATACACAATTTTACACTCTCATAGCAAGCAAGATAAGAAAACTTACAACTGCGGCTATCCGCGGGATAACAGAGGTGATACTACCGATTTGTACCATTTCGTCGTTTTGTAAACAATTTTTAACTTGCTAGAGAGCAGTTTGCTGCAGCGCAGACCTCTAATCGATTGTCTGCAGTCACTTTTAAGGGGACAAATTGCGTCATTCTATAAAATAGCACTTTACCTTATGCGTATAATTGCACGCTCGCGCTTCTTCCTTGCTTGCGCGCGCAACGTCGCAACGCAAACTCGCCCATATGCACGATTTACGTAGAGCAAGCGCAATACGGGAGATTAATGGCAACGTTTTATCTATTGTGTTTACTTATCATGACCAATACACACAAAATGAAACACATTCTCATATCCTTTAATAAACTATAATCATATATTATACAGGTAATTGGTGGTGCTCTATGCACAACTTACAATAGCGGCTCCTCGAGGACAGACCGAGATCATGCTACCAAATTGCACCATTTTCGTCGACTTATGCTGTTATACGTCCGAATAGGAGCGAGGGGTTTGCGTGCGCACGTGATACGTGCGCTCTCGTCATCCTCTCGATCGTGTGCGCGCGCACATGCACGAAAAACTGCGACAGTGTTGATTTTGCTGATTCAGCATTTTTGCGACTGGCGCGTGCGCTCTCGCAAAACTCAATACACGTTGATCCTAGACCCTACCCACTAAAAGTGAGAATTAAAGGGTCAGGTTACATTTCGCTCACTTTATTATTAAATTCTTTGTTGTGCTGATTCAGCATTCACATGACCGTTAGCCAATCAGATAGACTAACGACTAGCTGGTGTGTGGTCTTTTCCAAGTATTGAGAGAGTGCGTACTATATATATAATAAACAGACTCCTCCTAGCAGCTGGACACTGTTTCAATAACAGACCTCAGATTTGCTATTATTTGACCTCCGAGATAGGATAAATAATTTTTGATCCAAAGTTTAGGCTCCACTAGCTATCCGTTTATGTTACATCATCATCACCGCCATGAATATCATGTAATCATAATATACCTAGCTAGTATAGTTAGCTATTAGATGATAGACGCATCGCAATAAACCATCATATATAGCTAAAAAAATATTCAATATGTTTTATCACTCAATAGTCTGCTCTAGCTATGTAGCAAGCTATATCTAAATAGTTAGTTTTGGTCTGGAGATCTTTCTAGACAGGCTTGCCTGTATGGCCACCGCCTCGAGCGTTCCTGATGATATCGATGATCGTAGTTATTCCGATGACTATAAATACTCCGATTTGAATGAAGCAAAACAGCTATAAATTATCACAAAAGGAAAAAAAAAATTATTGATAAGGCGAAGATATGTCAGTTTGCGCTTCTTACCGCTTCTACTGCGTTTGTTGCTGCGAGCGGCGTCGCATCACACGGATCTTCAGGAGCCGCTCGGTTGTTCGACGTGTCGCAAAGTATCGGCGGTTCATTCCACGCCACTGCAAATAAGCTAGCAGTGATTGCAGTTCCAAAGTAACACAAAATGGTTAGCACAGTGAAGATCAGGTCCTGAAGAAAGAATAAAAGAATTGCTCATTTATCACGTACACTGATATAACAGGGGGTTCCAGCTATATTCATAAGATTCAGTCATAAATAAATGTAACGTACAAATACTCCAATTATCAATCTTGGCGTCTGCTGAGAGATGAAGATGTATAACACAATGGCAACCACTTCAACGATGGCTACCACGATGCTCTGGAATATAAGCCATGAAGCAGTATTCTGGCTACTGATAATGAGCGCCCGCAGATTGTTAAAGTCATCATTCGTGGTTGTACCATGGAACAAAATTTTAAAAAAGGGTCGCTTAAAGTTCATAAACTACTTACCGTCGTAATCCCGAACGGTTTTCAGGTCCTTATTATCATTGATGATTCCTATAGTCGCTGCGGATACGATCAATACAATAATCGCTAGAACCTGCAACCCAAGAAGTGCAGAATTTTACACTCACATAGCAAGCAAGATAGGAAAACTTACAACTGCGCCTATCCGCGGGAGAACAGAGGTGATACTACCGATTTGTACCATTTCGTGTTTTGATGTTTTAACCTGCTACCTCCCTTCAAAATTGACTGTCTGCAATCGCTTGCGTTACCTACTTTTATGCGTGCGAATCACGTCATTCTGCAGCTCTATAAAAAATACTTTCCTTAGATATGCACGGATCCATGCGTGCGCGCGTGGGCGAGGGGCGCGTGACGTGCGCATATAGAAAACTTGTAGTTATATAGCTTGAACGTTTAGTTATCTCTTTCAGACACGAAATCTGCTTTTTCTCGATAGTTCAGTTGGGTTCCACGCATGCGCTTCTCCCTTACATGCCACTCCCCCATTGAGTCCCGTCAACGCGCACGCGCCTCGTAG
>JAODVQ020500054.1:8187-37460 GCA_025400075.2 Phenganax stokvisi
AGAAGATGGTTTTGATCAGAATTAATGGAAGTAGATGGTGTGGAAGTTTGATCATAGCTAATGAAAGAAGATGGTGAGGAAATTTGATTTTAGTTAATGGAAGAAGATGGTGTGGAAGTTTGATCATAGCCAGTGGAAGATGATCTATTCCCATTGATTTCTATATAACTAGATTGCGCATCCGGTTGCAAAAGTGAAGGCAGCGAAAATGACGAATTTGGAGTACCAAGATGGCCGCCAAAACATTTCCGGTTAAGCGAAACCATGGTAACCAGTCACGTATTTGGAATACCAAGATGGGCGCGATGGCTTCAAAATTTTTACTGCTGACATATAGGGATGCGCAATCCAGTTATATAGAAATCAATGTCAATTCCTCTCGTGATCTAACAAGAATATTAAGGCCCATTTCCACAGGCAATTTTTGCTGCAAATTTTCTCATGTTGAAACATGTGATAGAGTGAATAAGCGACGAATGCACATGATCAGTTAGCCAACCTACTTAACCACAGCAGACCTCGAAGATATCATACTTCTGTCCAGTTCACTATTTTCAGTGACTTCTCAACTGTATATTGGTTGTTGAAAAATGTTCTGAATCGACTATCTTTAGTACAAACCTCGAAAAAATTGCAAACATTATTCGGTTTGTTTACTTAAAATCGTTTTGTTTATGCTTAGCTTTCAACTGTTGTTTATTTCGACTGCTCAGAAAGGCTGTGTCTTTTTCTTTACAAAAAGCTATGAAAATTATTCGAATATGAAGTATCCCAGAGTCAATCGCGTACTCAAAAATGTCTCAATTGCTCAATTTTGAAAAACAGTTTGAATTCCGCCTGTAGGTCGTTTTGTGTATAAACTTTGTGTTGTATCGATCGTCTCATGAAAAATAAATTGCCTTCATTCTAATATCATGTAAAATATCAAGAAAACAATACTTCGTTGATGTAACCTCGTATAGTCCAATATATACGCTATCTTATCTTTATAGTCCATTGTTTGCACGTAGACAGATGTATCTTAAAATGACATTTGCCAAAAAACTTGTTCGTTTTATATGCACGTTTCCTCCAAATATTCCTTGAGCTCTTAATTCGATGTTTCATAATAACGCCCAATAATAAAAATAATAATAACAATATACAAATTTATTTAAAGAGGAATTACATTGTTGCCGAGCAGTATTCTTCCCCATGGCCCTCTAGGTCAAAATGTTGAAGAATTTTATCGAGAGTAACATTGACAATGAGTGATATGCTTACATTTGATAGAGCATTTAAGAAAATAATTTTTAAGCTTCTTTGATAGGATATATAATCGAACAATTCTCAATATCTTTTAGTTCGAAGGTTAAGAATTGAATAAACATGCACTGATGTAAGCTATCAGTGTTGAATTTAGCTTGCTCGTTTTCAACCAAACGAACTTTTAAATCTGAGCTATCTATAGATGAAATTGGATGAGAGTCGCGAACAAAGACAGTGTCCGCAAATTCACAGTTTCACAAGAAATTCTTACAGCTCCAATCTAGACATGGTTGTTCCTGCTGTAAAGATATTTCGCTAAGAAAGTCTTTATCAATTGTAGACAAGTGTCTTGTTATAGAAATGTAAACGGCCAATATTATCCACTTGAGCACACGAGTGCTTGTGAAAAATTAACGATGAGGCCTCTTAAATGTTTAAGTAGCGGCTAAGTGTATAAGCAAATATTGTCAAACGATAAGTTGTGTCAGAATTGCAGATTTAGCCAGGAGACCAATTCTAGGCTAAACAGACCAGTTAAAATTAAGTACACTTCATCGTGAAATCGAACAGGGTCGCCCTTGTACGAAACCTATTTAGCTTAAACGGTGAAAAAGTCAGAATTTGAAAACACTTCTCTTATCTTGTAAATCTTTCAAATCCAATCGCATACGCTAAATTAATAGTTAAATACATAATTATTGTATTCCGTTTGAAAAACTTTCACATGCATGGTTGCATGAGGAATATATACATATGATTCTATTTTGAGTGTATCTGCATGTATACCGTCTAAGACTATACACGCTTTGTACAACAGGCCCCACACACGTATTTTTAAGCCCCGACTACTACTGCCAGTCCTTTGTAGTCAGAAATCTAAGCTGGGGTCCCGCTCTTGAAAACTGACTCGGAAGTTCAGTCGGCAGAGCACCGGCATCTTCGCAATTCAAGTTTGATAACCGAGAGAAAGTTGATGGTATATTTTTCGCAACTGTTCTTGTAAAGGAGCTGGTTGTTCAAAAGGTGGCTACCGCTAGCTACATCCATTGGACAGTGAGTTTTTCAACGTTCATAGAATTGGACAAGAAAATCCCGAAAGTTTCATTTGGGCGAGTGATATAAATATTAGAGACTCTTATCTGTAAATATCAACGATCAGTGGAAAATTTCGAATGGTGGATAGCCCTGTCCAATGGGAGTGATTTTTCGTATAGCCTTCATACATTTTGCCATTGATCGTTAAAACATAACATACGGTTGATAACTATAGCTTTAAATCTCTCTCTCTATATATATATGTGTGTGTGTGTGTGTGTCTTTAACCAAAATCAAGTTTCGGCATTTTTTTCCGATTGTATGAACGCAAAAAAATTCACTATCTGATGGATAGCGCATGGATAGCGCTACTCAACTGTCGAACGACCGACCCCTGATGTTAAAAATGTAGCTGCATGTTTAATCTGCTCGATGCCCCCATCAACGAGGCGGCTTTAACTTCGATTCCAATCGAGCAAGATTGCCAATAAACTCTGCAGGCGAATTGTTCAGAAGCAGGTGAAATAGTGAGAACAACCTGTCTTTGTCCCTTATCATAATATCGTTTTGTTTTCCCCTATCATTTGTAGAAACTAAACTCAAATAAATTACCGCTGCATGAAATAACGTTTAGATTAATTTGGCTCTATAGGCCCGTTTACACAGGCGATTTTTGCTGCAATTTTTCTCCTCTTAGCGTATGTGATCGAGTAAGTTGACTGGCGAGTGCATTAGCAAAATTGTTGGACCAAGTATCTCGCCAGTTATCCACTCTATCACATCGTTCGACACGAGAAAAATCGCATCGAAAATTGCCCGTGAAAACGAGCCTTATGTGGAAGACCTTCTTCGGCCACAAGCAACGGGTATTTCAATTGATTTGTGTGTTTGCTATCTGAAACAATTTTATGAAACGACAAAAAGCTATCTGAATAGTTTTTGCCACAAAATAGTTACAAATTATAATTAGGACTCTTAATAACCTTTGCAGTATTCTAATGTTACGCCCCTTAATTAATGCTAACTGTTGCTTTTCAAACGAAACTAGATAATGTAATTAATTTTTCTTTGAAAAAAAACGACTTCTTTAGTACAAGCGGCATTAGCATATTTCGCTTACTGTGAAGACATACAGAGCGTTTTGAAACAAAAACGGAATATAGACATTTCAAATTCGGTTAAGCTGCGTCTCAAATGAATACAAAATAAAAGCAAAAAGCTTAACGCAGTTTATATAAAAAAGTTTCCAGCGAAGAAAGCTTTGATATTTTTTCATTTCTACTGTGTGATTTGTAACTGTTTGAAATGCATCGAACTAATTTGAAATTCATGCATAAATTAGGTTCCGTTTGTTTTTGAGACACCTGTAGAGAAGGAGTACTTCCTCGGCGATCCCCAAACACCGAGTGAAGTTAAAGGCGAAGCCGCCTATTTGTTTTCGCGAACTTTGAAGGTTTTTTGAAATCGGTTGCTGTTCAAACGAAGAGGAATTTTGCGCGAAAATCAATGTTAAAATTGGCTTTACTTTATGTCGTTTCTTCCTCAGATTTTTAAACCCCTTTCATGGTACTGATTTTTCTTTGTTTTTCGATCATGATTTGTTATTGGACTTTGTAAAACATTTGGCAAATGACCGTAAACAATAGTTGGTTGTCAAGGCTCGACTGTTCTTTTGGACAACAACTATATAACGATGGGAATTTGCAGTTATCATAAGAAAATGAAGTTTGTTTTTTTTAATTGGATGAAAAACGCATAAACAATTGAGAAGAAGTTTAATTTGTTTGTTCTTACAAACGGTATAAGGCCTTGAATTCGATAACCGTTCGCTGCCTCGTGAGCTTCATTATGCAGCCACTAGAAATGCACGGACGCTTGGAAATGAAAACTTCAAATCGTTGTAAACTTTGTATAGCATTATTTTGTTCACTTCAAATAAAAAAATTACCAAATACGAGTGATAGCATATTAACACATGTCATTCATAAGATTTTCCAAACGAATGGCGGTCAAATTCAGAAGTTTAGCTATACTTTTATAACAACAAGCAAGCCAAACGTATTAACAATTCTTGTGCTTTTTCGTAAAATATACACGATTACTGCACGTATCATGAAAAGACTGACACTTCCTCATTATAGCTGCAAATTGTTTTTCACTGGTCCAATCGTGTTTAATCGAGCTGCGAGAAGATCTTTTTTGGGGGGAAGGGCACTTGTATTGACTCCAAATAACTTAAGATTAGCAACGTTCACGGGGAACAAAAAATCCAATATATACATTCTGTTTATTAAATTATTGTATCTTTTAGAAATCTGCGTAGATGTTTTTGTACATTTGGAGCTATCCATATCTGCCTTTTATCTCGAAAATTACCTCTCTTGTTATTTCTTGCTGCTAGTATAAAGCCGACGATGCGAGCAGGTGAAAATACAACGTGTGTGATGCTTTGTTATCTGTATTTGCACTTGCATGCAGTCTATATATCAAACGTTCAATTCATCTTTTTAGAAGCAAGGTGATATGTTATAATTCTAAACTTTATGGCAAAATATCAAACTTGTGATTAACTTCAATCTACAAAGCGTAAGCCCTTTGCAGACGAGTAATATAAAAAAGTTTTCCGTTACAAGTTTCTATACGAATTTATACTTGTTCGTATGTATAGTGAACACGTTGTTTTTTAGTTCCTGCATGCAAGGGTAGAATATTTTTTGATTGTTTTAATGCAATTTTTTCTAAACAAATTGAATAATTATTGAGTTTTAAAAAACAAAACGGCTTTTAGGTAAAACGGAAATTGCATTGTTAAAGATATATCATAAAAACGATATCTATTTCATTTTTTTGCTATTTTGGCTGTAGCGAATTGAGACAAAAGCTTTATGGAGAACACAATGCGTGGGTATATTGCCAAAATAGATACATACAAACAAAACTTACAAAATCACACTTGTAATTGTTGAATGCCAATTTGAAAACAAAATATTATTGAGTCTGTAAAGCGAAACGGTCAAAATGCTTTTTAAAATCTTTTGGGTCACACACACGAACAAATAAACTTATCAAGAAACTCGCCAAGGAAAACTTGTTCGTCGTACATGCACGCATGAGCAAGTGAACTCGTAAAGAAACGTGTCAAGAAAAATTTCAGTCAATGTTTATATGTACTCAAATATATAATAACAAAAGTACTTATATATATATATTACAAAAGTATGATCATTCTTCAAGCCGCCGCTACCACTAATTAAGGCTGAAGCAATTGGCGCGGCAAAGTCTAAAAGCAGTAATCTAGAAATTTTGAGTTATTGAGAGAGTTGACAAGATCAAGTATATTCATGTTTCAAATTGAGCTCATTACACACGAGCCAAACTAAATACGAGATTGCGAACAAACAACGGAGTAAATGAGACTTATCAAAGGTTATTGTGATGACCAAATGAAAACAAAACGTTTATGATATACACACGCGCAAGACGTGATTAGCAAATGAAACAGCGTGATATGGCCATTTACGATGACATATTGAACAATGTCAGAATTAACCACTTAAGCTGCAATTCTTCTCATTTGATACTGTATGGAGAAAACATGAACGAATAAATAATCCAAAATAATTTTACACACGTTTAAACATAGACAGATCAATTTCCAACATTTCAACAACTTTCCAAAGAGATCACACTTTAAAATGTTATAAAATTGCATTAGAAATAAAATGTGCATAATTACGTCAAAGATGAGGAAAATATACAAAAAATCTACTACAGTTTTCTAAACGTTTGCCTTATAACAGTTCCTCCCAAGGTTTGTCCCACAAAAATCTATCGCGTCGCATGGTTAAGTCGGCAGAGAGTGCACCGAATCAAGGAATACTGAGAGGGACTTATTGTCACAGCATGGAATACTTTTTTCCACATTTCAGGAGAATCAAATACTGTCATCGATCTACAAATAACTTTTATAAGGTATATATGAACGCAACATACTCACCTTATAATTGAAGAGAATGAAAAAGTGACAAGCATAACGTTGTCACTGAGTGGACACTGAAAAATATGACGTGAAGTAGAAATTATTTTAATTGAACGAATAAAAACGTACAAAAGTGTACTTGGAAACAATCTTGACTGACGAGTTTACTTGCTCGTGTATACGACGAACAAGTTTTCCTTGACAACTTCCTTAACGAGTTCACTTGCTCGTATGTACGACGAACAAGTTTTCCTTGACAAGTTTCTTGACGAGTTCACTTGTAGGCTCGTGTGTACAACGAACAAGTTTGAATGGGAAAATTTATTCGTGGTATACATACGAGCAAGTGAAGTTGCCAAGAAACTTTTCAAAGAAAAAAACTAGCATGTCTATAGAAGGTATCATGAGATTTACAAAATAAAATTAACTATACATGCAGAAACATGCATCTAGGATGAATTGCGGGTTGTATGGAGTGTCACGTGATTCGAGCCATCTGCCTCGCGCGGTATAAAACACACAGTGCGTCTCGCAGCACGCCAGTAGCTCACAGCAACTTGAGGTTGAGAGAGACACAACAGCGACAAACAGTACTAAAGTTATCACGAAAGATTGCGGCAAGAACTAGATACAGTACACCACTCAGAATTGCATTAAACGAAATATGGGTAAGCAAGAATATTTTATATATAAAAGGCAAACACTGTGTCTTGAAATTTTGGGTTTCAAAAAGGAATGCTGTATTCCTAATTCCATAAATTGTATAACGCCCCAAAGTTTATTCCAAATTAATTACGTTTTAATGACACTTCGCTACTCTAAATACTAGAGCTACGAGTCTCGGGTATCATTGAAGTTTGAAGCAAAACTGCAAATAGAACTCTCCAGAAATCAGCGGCGAAGTTTTTCAGTTTGGAAAAGTTTCCAGTAACAGCCAGTCGGCACTTAAATTCGATTTCAGAATTGGCTCAATTTGATTAGCATCTGAATTTCATTGATTTGATTTCGAGCAAAGATGTAGAAGAATTCAAACTCAATCATTTCCCTTCACTTAAATAAACAAGTTTGAATTTTTTCCCAATGAAATTTATATTCAACATAATTTATGATATTGTGTATATATACACAGAAGTGCATGTAGTGTTTTAACAAATCCTCAGTTTTCAACGTTCACAAACCCGAATATGTACATTTTTGCATGTTTTTAAACAAAGAAACTACTACACCTTTTTGCATATAGTCCAAAAAATATATTTAAAATAAACGTTGTTGTACATTACTTATTGTATACTTATTTACACATATTTATACACGGTAACATCTCAACCTAGATCCTATATATTAAAACACAAAAGTTACAAGTAAAAAAAAAATAAAAAGGTTGATTATCAGCCACTTTGATTATCAGCCAAAATACACCAAAAAACCCCAGCTTTTCCAATACAATTTAATTTTACACATTTTCACAAAAGCATAGCATATAAAATATTAACTTTCAATAAAGTTCTATTTTCTTCGAAAGAATATATAATCTTGATTATAGACAGTAACGTCGGCTCTTAAACAGTGTGCGATGGTCAAGGAAAACTTGTTGGTCTTACAAACGAGCAAGCGAGTTCGTCAAGAAAGTTGTCAAGGAAAACTTGTTCGTCGTACACACGAGCTACTGAACTTGTAAAAAGCTGGTCAAGGAACTCGTCAAAAAACTTGTCAAGGAAAACTTGTTCGTCCTACACACGAGCTAGTGGACTTAAGCTTGTCAAGGAATTTGTCAAGAAACTTGTCAAGGAAAACTTGTTCGTCCTATAGAAATAGAGGTCTTAAAATAGGTTTTTTGTTTTCCTTCAGCCGATAGAGAGGTGATAATTCCAAGCGAGTCTCAGCATACTGAAATGGACGAACGTAAAGCAGAGATTCTTTGTAAGGTGTGCGGGGATGTGTCCTCGGGCAGGCATTATGGGGTGCATACGTGTGACGGATGCAGTGGTTTTTTCATGAGGAGTGTAAGAAGGGATGCCGTGTATTCCTGCAAGGGAAACGGATCATGCATTGTGGATAAGAAGAGACGTAATCAATGTCAAGCTTGCAGATATAAAAAGTGTGTTGATGCAAAAATGAACAAATTTGGTAAGACACTTTGAAATTAGAGTAATGTAACGTCACACTATAATTGTTGTGATCGAGACATACTCGGGTGGATGAATGTTTTGTAAGTCTCGCCAAGGGATAGTCACACCATGACAAGCAAAGTAGTAATGTAACGGGAAGTACTTGATGAATGTCTTATAACTCTCCAAGTGACAGTCACATCATGACAAGCAAGGTAGTAATGTAGCGTCATGTTGCTATGGAATATTTTGTAAGGCTATCCAAATGATAGCCACACCACGACAAGCAAAGTAGTAATGTAACGTCATGTTATCGCGGGAAGTACTTCTGTGGATGAATGTTTTGTAAGTCTCTCCAAGTGATAGTCACACCATGACAAGCAAAATAGTAATGCAGCGTCATGTTGTGGGACGTACTTGGGGGTGGATAAATGTTTTAATGCAAGTTTCGCTAGGTGATAGCCTCACCAGTTTTTGCCCTTCAACAGGTGATGGAGGAAAACTTATTCATCTTTGTACGATTTAGAAACTTTTTAAAAACTTCCCGAAATGATATTCTGGATAATGCATGCATAATTTAAACACCATTTCGTCACAAGCAGATCCGATGCTTCTTTCAACCTTCAAGTTGAAAGCATCATGTGGACGCTTTAAAAATTCTACAGACAGTGCGAGATGGACCTGTGTGCATTTTAGATTAGCAACAATAATATGAAAACTAGTACAGCACAACATATAAATTCTGTCTTTCGAATAAACGCTGAAGACGGTGACGCTATCCTGACCTTTATTCTTGATCATGGAAGAAGAAAATAATTTCTGCATATATTGTCATAAGATTTCGTTCGCCAGTAATCACAATGGAGGTCGCATATAGATGCGGGCGCACAAGCATATATTATAGTGGCACCAAGCTAGTTAAGTCAACGTGCTAGTGCATGTGTTTGTGAGCTCCAAGGCGGCATAAAACTACACTTCAGACATTTAAATGCTATTCAGCTCAACGGGATACGAGCCACGCTCATGCAGGTGGCAATATTATGTGCAATAGTATGTTTTTAACTATACAGGTTGCATATTCATTTTAGACTTCATAAACTCATAGTATAATTACGTTTTAAAGTTTGTTGATGAATTGAATCTACAACAAGTCAAGTACTATAGTACTACCCACTAAAATGGAAGAAAAAACATGTTTTTGAAAGACTTTTCATCTAAATCCGTAAAATATAGAAAAATATATACAAATGACATGCGGCTTTATGCAAGCTTTTTTTCAACCATTTCCGAAAAATGCAAGCGGCAAAAGTTTGTCCACCGCAAAAGTCATATTACTGCATGAAATTTTAAAAGCATTCAAGTTTGTGTGTACTTGCAGCGGCAAAATAGAGACTGGTACACAGAAATTCCATCAATATGCACTGAGAGTAAAATTAATCGATTCCAGGCAGTTGGAGAATTTTCTTTAAATCCATCAAAGTTTCGGAGAAAGATGCAGTACTTTGATTCAAAAACTATACCAACTTAAAATTACGTTCTCAAAAGAGTTTACTATATATTAGACATTTTGATCAGAGTATACCGGCTGTCATTGAAAGTGTAAACCAATTTTCAAAGTTGAATTCTGTCTTTGAAAGGTACTTATAAACTCTCACACTTTTTCATCAAAGCTTATGATAACAAAAACGTATATAGGAAATCTGCATAGCCCTAGTAAACAAGAACAAATTTTCAAGCTCTAAATCTCGTGTTTCGAAGCATATTTCGTATATGTATTGCAGTATAGCAAAGCTTCATGCTGTGTATTGCATGCCGTTTGAGGGTGACAATCATTAAACTTTTAAAATACACCCTTAAATGGAACAGGAAGGAGTGCCTCGGAAGAGTCTAGATTTTAACAAAGGCATATCATTATATTTGTATAAATATACGAATGACAAACATCGCGAAAATTCTTGTTCTCTCTGACTACGTTTTGTAATTGTTATGCATGTCGGGTTGTGCATTGCAATCAACTGCTTGTTATTCTATATTCATTTTACCAAAACAGAATCTTGATGTGTGAAGACACTATGAATTGAAGTGTCTAAATATTGGGTTTTAAATTGAAAATTCTTGTTAAGTTGCGTTTAGATCACTGGAAAACAAGTTAGTTTTAAGTTTTATAGTGAGTTTTCTAATCTTATATGGACTATTAGAAATCTATTGGCCAGCAAAGAATATTTTTAACATGCAAATATGATACAGAACCAGCTAAACAGTTTTACTGTAGAGGCAGTGTACAAATGAGTAAAATATATAGTTCATTTGAATTCTTGCGGTTTTACAATGATAACTGAGTAAGGGAGCCGTTTTAGAAATTCGCCTAACGATTAAAGTGAGCTAGTCATTGCAAGTAATCTTATATTTTTTATATAGCTCAGTTTCGGCAATTGTGTTTGAAGTATATAATACAACGCATTAATAAATGATCGCGCGTGATTGCAAAGTCAACATGTGGCCTTTAAAATTTGTGTCAACGGTAAACTTTCTTCAAGCAAAAGAATTTCAACGCTGCGCGATGATGTATAATTTGCGACCTCTTTCTGCAAGTTACAGCATATTAAATATAAGGAACAACAATTCGAATCGACGTACTCGTAGAAACTTTTCACGAATTGTTTGTCTACTCAAACAACAATTAGCCGTTGATTTTCACAAGGATATTGTCGCTTTTATCTCATAATTTGCTCACAAAGAGATGAAAACAGCTGAACGCGTCCGACATTGTAGAGTAATCAAATTCATTACTATGTTTAATTTGTTTAGAAAAAATTCAAACTGTAATATCTCGTATATATTGTGGCAGGAGGCGAAAACTCTGTAGTTCAGCACATTCCTGGGAAAAATCATGATGAACTTGCCGTATTCACTCGTTTTAGCGCCGTCACCTATTGAGCGCCGCCTTCGAATAAGCACCACGTTTGTGACAAAAAAGAGAGCTTAAGCTTTGCGTTCAACGGCAAACATCAAACGGCAGGCGAAAAAACATAGAAACTAAAAAGACAGTTAGGCAAAGTTAGTTCTGTCAGCACAGAATGTTAACATAAAAGTGTTTAACATAAAATAGAAAATCCCAAGGATGAGAAACGAAGAAACTGTGGCAAGAAAAAACGACTCTGCTGTTTGCCGTAGCGGTTAAACGTGAAGCTTAAACTCCCTAAAATTTAATGAACCCGCACTAATTATTTACAAAATATATATAAATGTTCAAGAAGCGAATATGAAACAACAATACTACAAGTTAAACGACTTCGGGAAATTTCTCTGCGAAGATTTGCATAAGAAGATACATTACAGTTAAAAACACTCAAATCATGTAAATATGTACAATCCCTAACCTTAATATAGACATTTTAAATTAATAAAGATGAAGGTTTTTCATATAAAGAAGATATATTGCAAATCTTCTTTAAATAACACAAACATTACAAATATGTACAATCCCTGACCTTGATATAGACACTTTGAGTCAACGAACACGACGTTTTTGAATTATTAAGAAGATATATGACAATTCCACATTAAATGCCGTAAAAACGTAAAAATTCCTGACCTTCATATAAACATTTTAATAAAATAAACGAAAATGAAGTTTTTTTGGTGGGGTTATCTTAATTAAATGAATTTTCATTTGACTTTAGCGGTGCAACAAGAACGTCAGCCGAACTCCTTGCGTATATCTAAAGGACTTGAAGATGGCGAGTTTTTAAAAGTACCTGGGAACGAGTTTCTGAACAGTCTTATAATCGCTGAACCTTATCGAGAGTTCGCTCTGAGGTCCAGCTACCCGAGTCCCTACGCGGGACAAGAATATTTCACAATGTTCCGTAACCCGCACGAAGAGAACACCTGCGAGGCTGCCGCCCGTTTATTATTCATGGCAGTGAGATGGGCTCGCAATATACCTTCGTTTGTCAATCTGCCTTTCAGAGATCAAGTGATACTATTAGAAGAGGGATGGCGGGAGTTATTTATACTTGGTGTTATACAAACGAACTTGTCCATAGAGATAGCACCGCTGCTTGCATCAGCTGGTATGCACGTGGACAACACGCCCGCTGAGAGGATTGTGGCTACCATGGGGGATATACGGTTACTACAGGAGATCACAGGAAGGTTTCGTGCACTGCATGTGTGCGAGGCTGAACTGGCTTGTCTAAAAGCGGTGGTCCTTTTTAAATCAGGTACAACTGGTATATTATATGACCACGCCGCCTCTAGTACAAACAGACTTATGGAAAGTCAAGCACTATCATTTCAATCGAATATAAATGCAATATCTTGTCTAATGCAAAAACTTCATCTCGGTTGATTTGAATAAATTGTCAATGTCAAGGTCAGGGATTGCACTTGTTTATCATACTTGAGTCATTTTGAAGAGGAATTGTAAAATATCTTCTCTAATGCAAAAACTTTATCTACATTGATTTAAAGTGTCTATATCAAGGTCAGGGATTGTACATGTATGTAATATTTGAGTCATTTAAAGAAGAATTGTAATATATCTTCTTTTGCAAAAATTTCATCTTCATTGATTTAAAGTGACTATATCAAGATTAGGGATTGTACACATTCATAATATTCGTTGACTTAAACTTTTCAATTCAAGGTCAGGTATTGTACGAAAGTGCAATATTTGAGTAATTTGAAAAAGAATTGGAATATAAAAAATATAGTGCAAAAACTTAATCTTCGCTATTTTATAGGCTGCCATTCAGGAGGCAAAAGTAAACTACTCAAAATAACTTATAAATTTAACAAGATGGGGTTTTGTAAGAAAGTATAACCAGCACCCAACTTGAAATGCATGTTTACTTAGCGTCTTTATGTGTGATAAAACACGGTTCAAATTTCACCTAGTAATTTCTCAGCCGATACAAAAATATTTTCAGAAAATTATTTCGAAACTTTCGTGATCTGAGACGTTTTTAGAGCTATTTAAAAAACTCGCAGTTCGTGTTTTATCACATCTAAAGCACTCGGCTACAGCTCGTGTTTTATAGCTATGTGATAAAACACTCCATCTCATGTTTTAGATATAACATATCAGTCCAGTGTGGATTGAAACGATTTTGCTTGGGCCGGACAAATGTCCGATCAACAACACAGTTTCTCGTACATTGGCAAAAGATGGTCGGCCAAAAATTTCAACATTTTTTCGTTTGACATGGCTACACGATCTATTATCTCTGAATAGTATTTTCATCCATATATTTATTGTTCGTAAGTAACTGCTTTTGAAGTAGTACTAAATAAATAAGCTAAATTCAAACGGATTTATCGTGTATTTCATCGGTCAAATTGTCCGTGCACAATGAAATTGATCGGCCATTTGGTGATTTTGATCGGCAAATAACCAATTGCCGACCGTTATAATCCACACTGCATATCACCTTTACTGCATTCTATAGCGGTTCATTCTATCTTTTCTCGTTGTAGATCTGCGCGGACTACGAGAGCCGCAAAGGATTGAAGTATATCAAGATCAGGCGCAAATCATGTTAAACGACTACGTACGTCGTCATTATCCGGGACAACAAGTGCGCTTTGGTAAACTATTACTTAACCTTCCTACATTACGAATGATAAACACAAAGACAATCGAGGCGTTGTTCTTTAGACAAACAATTGGAAGTGTGGCAATTGAGAGCCTTTTGTGCGACATGTTTAAGAGTTAAAAAGCGAATTGAATGTACCGTATGGAAGGCGTGATTGTTCAAAGCTTGATTAGAGACAACATTGATTCAAAGAGTCAAGTCAGGGATTGTAAATCGATATCGAGTTATTCGATTTTGATTGGAAGTGTTTATATCAACTTCAGAGATTGGACATATTTATGATGTTAGAGAAGAATTACATTGTATCTTATTGTAAAAAAATTGCATTCTCATTGATTTCAATATAGTCAAAATCAAGGTCAGGGATTGTACATATTTATAAGATTTGAATCCTTGAAAACGAAGTGTAATATATTTTCTTATGTAAAACTTGATTGTCATTGATTTAGCCAGACTTAATTCTCTAGGGGATGATAACAATATTTGCATAAAAGAATAGTTACAAGTGGTAAAAAAGCTATCAGAATGATGGGATTGAAATTTGATGTTGACTACGTCAGCTTAAAAGTGGCGATATGTTTTCATTGACTGCTTTTTAGTGTTTCATTGATCATAAGTATCACGATGATGTCAAGGTGGATGATGTAAAAGAATGATTTTAAGTTTCTATAACAATGACTTAATATATCCACAAGCAGGGAAAATAGAAATCAAACTATTTTACATCTGCTACCTTGACACCCCAAGTGATAATCAGTACAAATTAGTGTCTAATAGATGGATTGCGTTTTTGCTTGTTTACATTTTGGTGGCAGTAAAAATATTCCCTAGAGACGAGTTTCTATTCTTGTTTTCATATTTTGAAACCCATCTTCCCTATCTTCTGCCAGAATAATGAAGTAAACAAGCAAAAATGCAATCCATCTATACTACTTTAGTACCTTCAATATGTTGTCAAGATTTTTCCAGAATCTTTAGTCAGATATCTATCTAATCTGCACGCATAATAACCTGAAATAAAGTACTTCATTTTTGAACACGTATGTCAAAACTGATAACTGGCTACCAGCATCATTAAACCTCACAAGAGAGTATGTGGTGATGAAAGTCAGAAATTTATACTCTTATAAGAAAAGGAAGCAACAGCAAGTTGATATTTTTCTTACTTGTAGTTCTTTTTTAATCATAGACAAATTACTAGTGATATAATGAAAGAAATAAAGACCATTTTCTCATGACTACAAAAGAATATCACTGAAGTGTAAATAATCAGGAACGCTAAGTATGCCGCAATATTTTAATTTAAGATAGCGGAATTGAAGCCTGTTTTGTAGGTATGAAAAATTAAAATTACTGTTCTGAGAATACTAGCTGATTTTAAACTCATTTGCTCTTTGTGATGAGCCCATGCAGCAAACACACGTGTGTTATATACCTACAAGAGAGCACTCCACTGACAGAGGCATAGCCAAGAGGGGCGAGGGGGCAGTCATTCAAGAACTATTTTTTAAAACATGGAAAACTGGCTAGAAATTTGTTGGGGGGCAACTCACTTTGAAACTTGAAAACTTTTGTGATGGAGCATGTCCCCTGACGTCTTCAAAATGTATTCGCCCCCAAAAATCAGGCTCTGACTATGCCCCTATTCACTGGCTGCAATCTTGGCTTCATCCAATCATATGCTTTTTATAGAGGTCCTTAGCATTCCAAATTATACACATTTCACTGGAGAATATGTTACTACACATAATATTTGTGGTGATCACTTGTACACAATAATTTTAAAACAATCCAATGTATTTAGTTAGGTATAAGACTATGAAACAACAGACACCATTTACTACAGATATCATTACATCACAGGGCACAACTAAAGAGAGTAGTCTTGCAGTAAATCCAAAAAAATTGTGGTCTGGTGATGGAAAGCAGTCCAAATGTAAACAAAATGATACACATTGCTTCAAATCAGAGTTATATTGCCACAATTCTTCTTAGTCAGCTGGAAATTTGTTCAAAACATCCATGTATACATGAACCCACAGAGCATGTATGCATGAACTTGCTTCACTGAAAACTAGAGCCTGAACCATGTTCCCTTGTAAGCCGACTACTATATGATCTAGAGACTATATTCCAGGTATCCATATAACGATCCATACACATAGCAAGACATTTCTAAAATTATATTCAAACGGGTGACATTACTTGCAAACTGAAGAAGCCATCAATACATTATGATCAAAAGGCCTCTGTTTGATAAGTAAAATCATCAGGTGTTAGACAGAGTTGAATAAAAGTGAATTAGAGTGCATTGCAAGAATGCATTGATTGTGTCCCAATGCAAGACCGTTTTGCTCCTCAAGGGATACACAAATTTCAGAACCAAGGTTCAAATGTGTAGTTACCTGTTCAGAATTATCCAAAGAGGTTCCAGGTCTGTATATACATTTCCTAAAACATTTCTCTGACATTTTCTAGACAAATAGAGCAAAAACAACAGTCGTAAACTTTTTCTCGACATTTTTGTAATTTCTTGAAAATACTTGCCCGTTAACTGTCCAAGTTTCATTTGGCAAGCAAAAAAGAAGAGAAATAAATATATTTCGATGAGGTGAAAGGACTGGTCGAGACTTTAAGAATTAAAATGGGGAACGTGCAAAATTGTCAACAAGAAGCGAAAAGTTTTCAGGCAAAATTTTTGTTCTAGTAAGGGATAAAACTTCACTTTTTGTTCAAGACACTCTCCTTTAAAAATAGAAGCAAGAAAAACAATAAAAGTTAGTAATATCAAACAAAAGTTTACCTGGATTAATTCCTGAGCGCTGGCCAAGGCAACTTGTTGCTTAATTTCGGCTAAAAGTTGTTCTCTTTGGACATTATCGTGCCTTTCACCCGACGAAGGATAGTCAAAACTACTCATTTCTTTTTAAAAGGACAATAAAAAGCAGAAGGGAAGTAAATAATACAAAAAAGTTGATAAAATTTTTTAAAATTTTTTTAAAATATCCAACTCGTCTCAACCTCCACGTGAGGACGCGTCACACCGCGTGCTTCCCGCCACTTTCCATCCCCCAAATTCCCTATCGACTAACGTAATATAACGGCTCGTTTTATTGCCTTTTTTCCCATTCAACGAACTTAGAACGCATTTCAACGCTCAGAAAAGATGACTAAGAAGGTTTCCAGCTGTTTAAAGAAATTATTCTGGTAGTCTGAAGGCTATTTCAAGGATTTTCATTAATTTTATCCCAAATGACTAAAATTGCGTTTACATAAAGTATCCCGCCGGCTTCTTCTCGAATTTCCAATATGGTGGACGTAAACGAAGAAAAGTGCTTCAGACAACTCGAAGATGTGGGCTGTCCTGCGGAAATAGCTGCCATGAAATGGTCTCCAATGATGGATCTTATAGCTATTATAACTATAGAAGGAGCTGTTTGGTTGAACAGGCTATCCTGGCAAAGAGTTTGGACTCTGCGTTCACCTGACTACAAAGCCATATCTCTCGCTTGGCGACCAGATGGTAAAGTAATTGCATTAGGTTTGGATAATGGGAAAGTTCATTTGGTCAACATTGAGAACAGTGAATGCCTCCACGAATACGAGGTGGGGGGAAAACCAGAGTTTCTAAATTGGGTGTCCACCCCACCCCCCAGGGCTGTGAGGCACACTCCCATATTCACAGAGAAGGGCAACAAGTTTCTACCACCCTTGCCCCACCTACCAACTTCAGGGTCGACGACGCTAACCAAAGGGAAAACTCGAGATGGACCATGGGATCCGAAGAGACTTAATGAGCTCACAGACAGTTTGAGTTTTCTCGTTATTGCTGACGAACACTCTGTTGTCACATTATTAGTATATGGCTTGCTTCCCATTGGGCGAGTGAACGTTGTTAACCTTAACAAACCCACTCAAAAGTGCCGTATACTTGGCGCCTCTCTTGATGCAAGAATCCAGTTTGTTACTATCGTTACTCAGTCTAGTGAGTTGTTAGATTTCTCTGACAGTGTGGTTTCCATTGTAACATATGATACGATGTTATACAGTTCGAGGTCTGAGGAACTTGGGGTGCTGTCCATGAAATATGGGCAAATTTCCAGCATTTTGTCATACTTCGACGCCACATTTCAGGCAATGTCTGAAGCATGGGAAGATATACTATTGGAGATAGACTCGCAGCTTGAGAAGTATGCGGAAAGTCTGGCTCCGAGCACAAGCGTGTCTGAAGAATTTCTTACGCTTTTTACCTGCGGAACTGCCAGTCCTGAATTACAAATGTTCCTTGTGAATGATCTCACTGTCAAAGGTTTGTTTTGAATGACAAACTCTTTTACTTATTTAGTCCATTACTTCGTTATTCTACTCTGCCTTGTGCCAAACAATTTTATACTTCATTTAGGTCTTTATCACATTTATAAATCCGAGGCAAAGCTAAGTATTTTAAAATCTGATAGAGACTGAACTGGCATCTAAAATTCATGATTTTGTGATCATGAAGCTAGTGATCATGGAATTTTGAGCAATGAGGTAATCATACATGTATGTTTTAAAAATTAAAGGAGAAATTTTGAGCAATTCTATGTCAGATATACAGATACACTACGGGTCATGAGTTTCCTTTGTATTTTGCTTATGAATTACTAAAAAATTTTAGAAGATACCTATGTATCTTTGCACAAGCTTTTCATAACCAATTTGCAATTCAGTGAGACTATATGGGTCTCTCTTGATGAATGACATTGCCCCATAATTGTCCTACAGAAAGCCTCTGTTTATATTTGTTAGGTTTGAAGAAACTTGGCAAGGCAGTAGAAAGCTCATATTTAAACATCCAGACCTTGGCGATGAAGAACCTGCAAACAGCCAGCAATGCATTGCTGTTTCATCTCAATGATTTGATGGGCATGGCGAAGTGGAATGAGCATTTTGGTATCTTAGGTCTATCTCACACCATGGTGACTGAATGTTTGAACATATTGGGATCACTTATGTTGAAGACACAAGAATTACTGAGCGTTATCGAGAACGCTTTGCAAAGTTTCATTGCATTTTTTAAGTGGTTGTACTTGGTGATTTTGCAGCTGCTTGAGGAAGAAGTCCCTGGCTTTGTTAAGTGCACCAACCAAGATGATGTTTCACTTGTGGCCGAGTTTTTGCATTACCAGCTAGGTCAGCGAGATAAAGGCAAAACCAGGTTTAGTATGGAACGTGTCGGACAATACCTCAAGAAAGAGCCATTAGTTTTCAAGGTCAATAACTCAGAAAACGTTTGGCAAAAGTTTTTGGAGACTTGCCCAGAGTTATGCAATTCTTCATGTATTTTCAAAGTGGATCCCGAGAAATCATTGGTGACACTATATGATGAGCTAACATCAAGTATAAAGCAAACATTTCAGAAATTAATCCACACAACTGAGCAGGCCCTATCTTGCAACCTTCAAATCCCATTGGTTCCTTGTATATCCGAGATGAAGGCTAAAGTTTGTCTATTTTCCAAAGAGGATGCATCGCCGTACAATTGGATAGCTATACAAGATGTCTCAGAGAGGTTCCACCTTGTTCGTTTGAGCAAGCATGAGGGGGTTCTTGAGGCTGAGGGAGCTACAGTGGGATTCTATGAGGTGGACATGAACGATGATGAACGACCAAGGATAAGTGTGGTTGATTTTAGATTTTACGATGAGACTACTCTAACTATATTGTTAAGAAGGCATGGGGGCGATGATGACATGGAAGATTTGTTGATGCAGTACAAATTCTCAACTCTTGACGATTCGCAGTTCAAACATTTGACGAGAAGTCGAGACCAGAACTATGATACAATAGTTACAAGTTTGGCGAATTGCTGCATCAAGTCTTTTCAATCAAGAGGTTTAGCACGGATGAAGGCACTTAAATTAGCTGTGAGTGGGTCAAGAAAAGTGTCCTGCGTGTTGTCGACATCACGAACTCGAGTCAAGCTCTTTGATATGAATGCAGATGAAGAAGAGCCAGATGATACTATAGATGACCTTCAATCTAGTGCCATGTCAACAGATAGTGCTGTATAGATTAGTTTTCAATGAGCCTTGTCTGACAGCAAATGGTGGTCAACTTCACGAGTTTAGACATTTACAAGAACAAGCAAACTACACGTATTTCCCATGTTTTTCATCAAATTCAAGTACACCACATTAAAAGAATTAGCACCATTTTCTTGCGGTAAACACTACTTGACCACCATATGTTATCATCCAATACCAGTTAAAATAAAACCCACCTACACTCAGATTCTTTATCTGAATGTTATTTTCTTGGAAGCTTTAAACATATTTACACAAATATATTTTAAATAAAATTAAATGCCATCACTTTTCATTAAGACTCTATTTTTTTCTTCATGTTCTTTGCAATCTTCTGCACAGTGAAGACATAGTCATTGGAGATATGGTTGGGAAACTTTAACAAAGTCTTTTGCTCTATCTTTTTGGATATGTTATAGAAATATTGCTAAGGCCAAGTTTCTAAACCATATCTATATGTGCAACATAAGACCATCACCAAGTTTTTCTGGTGAAAATCACTAGCCCAGCTTATCGACTACGGGCAGGGTTTAAATCACAGCAACAAGCTTGTCCAGTACATTTCTTACCGGGTGTGACCGGGAAAGCATCTGTAATACCGTCAGCTATTGGCTGGCCTCCTATCAATATATCATATCCATTAGTTGAAACTGTAAGAAGTAAGATTTCAGCACATTGCAATAAAGTTTCTCCTTGACGTTCCAAACACGTTTTTAGGTACTCTCGCAAGTTGTTTACCAACATAGAGGGAGAAACATCAGATGGGAATAGGTAGTAAGGTATCTGTCTGCTTAGTTTTCCAATGTAAGGATCTTCTGAACCGCTCAATGCCTCATAGCCATCCATGTCACCCAGATAAGTGATCGCTGGTAGGTCAACTCCTGTAAAAATGTAGAAATTCAGGGAATTATGGTGATATCAGAATGAGTAGATATGATTTCAACAATAGTGTCTGCCAAGGAATTCACAAACTTTGCCAGTGTAAATAATAGAACTAATAAACTGTTTTTAAATAATCTTTCTCTGATACTAGGGAACAATAAAGAATAGCCCTTTCTGGAAGCTCACAAATACTAACAGTTTAAAACTGATAGATCTAAACATATGACTAGCTAAAATAAAACAAACTAAAATGTACTTCAAGAAATAAACTTGCCATTTGCAACAGGGACCATCCTTTGACCTTTTACCATGTAACATGGTTGATCTTTTATACCTCCCTTGTACATACAACGATATCCTGCGAATTCACTGGCGTACATGGATGCACCAAAACCATATACTTGGACATTGTTTTCTCCAGCTTTCAGAATCTGACCACAGAATATTCGTGATATAGCTATAGGAGGTTGAGTCAACTCAGACTCATAATCCCATACTAATGGACATACTGAACTCAAATAATGACACTTGAATTGACTCGATGCATAATCTAAAACGAGATTTGCATGCGTTGGTAGACTTCATCAAAGCTAGCAGTTTTTCCATCTTTGGTTTGTATTGGCCGTATTTATATCAGACGACGTCTTCAACGTCGCAAACGACTTTAACGTCCGAGACGACTAAGTCGTCTAGTATAAAAACGGTAATTCATTCAACTTTGCATACGGTGATAACATAGCCTTTCAAGAGATGGTTTGGAGACTTGACCAAAGTCTTTGTTTTATCTTTTTGTTGAACTTACTCCAAACTTGTCCACGGTGACGACATAGTCATTGGAGATATGGTGCGAAGTCTTGACTATAGTCTCTGTTGCATCTTTTCGTTCATGTTTATACAGCAAGCTCGTGCACAGTAAAGATAACGTCTTTTCGGTACAATGAAGCTACAATTTAATGGTACCTTCATGTCGGATTTGTTCACAGTGAAATGTTTCATCGTTTCAACAAAAAATCACAAATTATTATCGACACACGCTAGTTAAGTTTTCCAATCTGGTTATGGTACAATACCTTTTACACAATACGGTCTGTCTAGTTTATACGGTGGCTTGAAAGCCATTTCTCCCCCAATTTCTTCCCTGCATACCAAACGACATGGTCCAATGAGACTATAACCAGATTTACAACGGATTGGATAAGTCCAAGTACCAGATCTAGGAGGTATGTTTTCCACTCTGATTGGGGCAGCATTCTCAATTTCTGGCGCTGGACAACTAGGAGCTGTAACAAAAGAAGAGAGCTTTATACCCGGCACTAAATGCAAGAATAATTCGTTGAGATAAATAAACTACTGCAGAGCCCTACACAAATTAGCAACTGTCTTGACAAGTCTACTTGCTCGTGTTTAGGACCAACAAGTTTTCCGTGACAAGTTTCTTGATAAGTTCACTTAGTCGTGTGTAGAACTTTTGACGAACAATTTTTCCTTAACTAGTTTCGTGACGGGTTCACTTGCTGATGTGTAGGAGGACCAAATTTTCCACGACAAGTTTCATGAAGAGTTTACTTGCCCGTTTGTACAACTAACGAGCAAGATCTCGTTCGTTATGCAAGGAAAACGTGGTATGTCGCACACATCTGCAAGAGCACTCGTCAAGAAACTTGTCAAGGAAGATTTTTTACTCAGAAAGGGAGTTAGGTTCCCTCAAACAATAAATCTTTTGTTAATTCTACAGACTAACCTGTAGATAAGGTTTTTTTATCAGCATATATGTTTGAGTCCTTAGGCGTTAATCCTACAAAAAAATTATATCAGCAAACTATATAAAAAACATTCTTGGAGGATATCATTTCTCTCTCTCTTTTTAAACTGACAGAACTATATCGAATATCTTACGTCTAACATATGCATAAGTAGCATTTTCCATTCCACGACTCTCATTGCTCAAAGCGACAAGACAAATTAGTATGCAGCTGAGTAATCCAGTCATTTGGTAACGCAGTCTTGAAAAAAAATTTTAATCAAGAAAATTAGTAAAAACTAAGCATATCAAAGACAATTTGTTCGTCCTACACGCACACGAGCAGTTGAACTCGTCAAGAGATTTGCTAAAGAAACGTTGCTCGACGTTATGTGCTGAAACAATTACGCCTGGCAACTCGTTATATCTACCGCGGGCAGGTACACAAATCATGATATATTGAATTCAACTGTGTTCAACTTGAAAAAGAATGAAAAGTGATGAATATAGACGATTGAAAGTGTTATTCTACTGTAAAAACCTGAAAAGTATGGTATTTATTATAACTTTTCAGCAGAAATTTTTGTACTCGTTTATGAATCGGAAATTTATAAGATCGTTTATCAATCGCCTGACTGGTTTTCATCAAAATGTACTAGCTATCATGAATTCAAATCTAAAGTAACTTACTTTAAACGTCGATTAAATAAAATATAATTGTTTATTGAATATTACAATTACTCTCCTATTGTATTGTATGAAAATACGCTCGTGCACTATTTATAACAGACATGTATAACTCACCTCCTCCGTTTTGCTAACCATGAAAAAACTTTTCTTTCGCTAAAATATTGTTACCAAAGTACAAACATAAGCTGCTACATGGTTTTTGATCCAAAATGCATCATACAAGAAAAGAAAAGCACTTAAACAAATTGAGAGAAGCTTTCAACAGTTGTGGAAAGCAATGTAGCAAGTCAACCAAGCGTACTAAACGACAGCAGGTCAAAACAAACGAATTCGTAGGTGGTTCTTTCACTACAATGCTCGTAGCACTGTGTTTGTCAGTTTTGTACAAGTAATTAATATATTGTAGTTTCACAAGTTTCTTAACAAATTTATTCGCTCGTGTGTACGATGACCTAGTTTACCTGGACGAATTCCTTCACGAATTTACCGTTGTGTAAAAATGAAAAATCATCTCACAACAGCTGTACTTCACCTCAATTTATATTCATTCCTGAATGTCACTTTTCAATTAAAAAAGCGAAGTTAAGCGAAGCTAGATGACATTAAATTAATTTCTACAAACCATATAGAACTCACAAAACATCAAATAAGTTCTGTTCGGCTCGTTCTTCGGCTATACCTTTTAACGACCAATTCTCTCGAGTGAATCTCAAGCAGACTTATTTGAAAGAAGCTAGCTGGGTGAAAATTGTACGGCTATTAAATTTCGAAAGTACGTGAATAGTAATTTTTTATGAACAAGCAGCACTTGGAGTAGTTCAAATCTTGTAGATATTTTCTGTGATATTTCTGTTCTGAAAGATGCTTGATTTAGAATCTTAACGCCATGATGTATTTGCCTTGACTTAATTGTTCTTTGGTGAAATGTCGTGGATTATACTTTGCTTCTTTTGGACCAAGAGTTGGAAAGGTATCGTCTGTGATACGGTCTTGAATCTATCGGACAAATATGAATATTTTTATGTAGTTGTAGGACGTAGCTACTCGGATGGATAAATGTTTTGTAAGACCCTGTTCACATGAACCCGGGACAAAATGTTGTCCCGAGTCAACTCTTTACCCCGGGACAAAAATTGTCTCGGCACGTTTACAAAACAATTGTGCTGTTCATATGGCTTGTCCAGTTGTCCCGGGGCAAGATCAGACCCGAGTAACTCGCCTCTACAGACAGGGACACTCGCTTGGCCGGGACAACATTTTGTCCCGCGTTCATGTGAACAGGGTCTAAGTCTCTTCCAGTGATAGCCATATCATGACAAGCAAAGTAGTAATGTATAGTCATGTTGTGTGTTGTGAGACGTACTCGGGAGGATGAATATTTTGTAAGTCTTTCCAAGTAATAGTCACACCATAACAAACAAAGTAGTAATGTAATGTCATGTTGTTGAGGGACGTACTGGGGTGGATGAATGTTTTGTAAGTCTGTTCATCTCACCTTTCTCGCTACAGCGTAAATACCGTTAAGAACCTACACAAGAAAAATATATATAGTTAATCAGTGCACAAACTCGTGGAAATCAAATTTTAATAAAAACTATCTTTGCAAAAACCTGATTCATGTTCCTTTCTTCATATAAGTCGACAGTTTGAAACAAATCTTGCTCATTGCAGCCCCATTTTTTTGCTGTACTCAGAAAATTGTAAATATTTTCTGTCTACAATAAAAACATCATAGAAACATCAAACATTATCGCTTCTCTGGTTCACTTAAGCCAGCAAGCATGAGTTGTAGATTTTCTTAGTACACCTAAGTACATCTTCTCAATGACGGACACTTCACTAAATATTGGGGGGGGGGGGGGTACGAGGCCAAATTTTAAAGATATAGCACAGTATACGAACGGAAAATTGAGGAAAAATTTGTTTTCGTTAACGTATATGTATACTGTGTCATCTGAGTTTAAATATAATACAATAACAGAATTTAAAAATGAATATGACAACTACATTAAAGGCTGCAATTTTTGTTACTTGGTACATTCTTTTGAAATTATTGGACGGGCTGAAGCCCACTCCCCCCCAAAAAAAATGTCCGCCAGTGCGTCTTCTGAAAAGCGACTAACCATTTTGAATGGATTTAATTTCTCCTCGTGGACTTTTTTAATAGTTCCTGGTTCCAACGTGTTTATCAATCTGACATGATGAAGACACCAGAATAAATTACTATATAAAATTTTCTTGTACAATAGTTACATTTTCATTGATTGAAAATGTGTATATCAAGGTCAGGGATTGTACATAAGTGTAATATTTGAGTCATTTGAAGAAGAATTACACTATATCTTCTTATGCAAAAATTTCATCTTCATTGATTTAAAGTAGAGACACATACATTAAACACAATAAATCAATGAAAACGAAGCTTTAGCACGCATAGATGATATATTGCAACCCTTCTTTAAATTATATTAACATTACTAATATGTAAAATCCCTGACTTTGATATAGACATGCAATCCCTGACCTTGGTGTACAGAGCTTCAACTCAATGAAGATGAAGTTTTTGCATAAGAAGACATATTACAATTCTTCTTTAAATGACTCAAATACAAATAAGTACAATCCCTGACCTTGGTGTACAGGAGCTTCAATCCAATGAAGATGAAGTTTTTGCAGAAGATATACAATTCTTCTTTAAATTACTCAAATATTATAAATATGTACAATCCCTAACCTTGATATATACGATTTAAATCAATGAAGAAAGAGTTTTTCGATAAAAAGATACATTACAAGTTTTCTTTAAATGACCAAACTATTACAAACAAATACCATTGATTTAAAATACCCAATTTGAGGGTATAGTTTATGCAAACGTCATACTTGCACAAGAATATGCCGTCCTTCATGACGCGTGCAAACTCCCTCGGTCCCAGTGCCCTCTCATTGATGCGCCACTCATTAAGTTGTTCCAGAGACTCTATGTCAGCAGGAGGTTCATCCATAAGAATACCAGTGACGTCTTCAATCCACAGTCTGGCATTCAATTCACCATCAATATCATAACTTGCAATCAACTACATAGAGATAAGTACAGTGAAATGTTGGTTAAAAGCTAATCTCGTTTTCTGAGCCCACGACTTTTTTGTCATGACAAAAAAACGTGGTCCAAAAAAATCGCAGGCTTGGAGAACACCATTGGTTTGGGGCAATTTATTTTAATAGCTGGCAAGTAAAATCCTATTTCAATGTTAAATTTTGAAGCCAGCTCTTTATTTAACATGCTCGTCTGAATAAATACTTTGCTCCAAATCTTGTCTGCATGAATGGAAGCCTTCATTTGGGAATACGACTTCTGGCGATTAGAAATCAGGTTTTTCCATAAAAAATATTCATAAGTTCTTTGAATGTTTGCATGGTGATTAACTATTCTAAAACACAGTTTTGTGGAAACACCACGTAAATTTACTTTCGCAAAGCTTTCGGTCCCAAATAAATTTAACTTGGTGTTTCCACAAAACTGTATATTAGAATAAAAGTATTGATATTCTTATGAAATGTGATTATTTGGATGCTGACCAACAGGTTGTCCACAATAGCGGAAAACGTGAGACTATTTTATTACACACAAAGGGAAAATCGATTAGTGCTTCTTGCCACAATTGTGCAAGCATGATTGTAACATTTTACGATGATTTCTGCAATAAAAGAGATTTTCAATGATAGCATTTCTAACATTTCCGCAACAGTCAATTTTCATTTCCCTCGTTACAAGTAAAAGCAGCTCTTCAGCTTACGGGCACGCGCAGTAGCGCCCTTTGTTTGAAAACTTTTCTTTTGCCGTCGTTCTGGAAGTATTAGGGAGTTTAAGCTTCACGTTTAAACGCTACGGCAAACAGCAGAGTAGTTTTTTCTTGCCAGAGTTTCTTCGCTTCTCATCTTTTTGGTTTTTTCATATTATGTTAAATACTTTTATGTTAACATCCTGTGCTGACAGAACCAACCATCTTTGCCTTACTGTCTTTTTTGTAGCTATTTTTTTTCGCCTGCCGTTTGACGTTTGCCGTTGAACGCGAAGCTTAAGCTCTCCAGTTCCTAATCAATTGCTGTTGACTGCGCCATATACTGTGTCCAAAAAAGAGCGACAACGAACTTGGAGACGCTGTTTTAAAAACTCATCTACAACTTCATGCATTTGTACTTCTTTTCGCTTTTGTAGTCCATTCTAAGTGAAACACTTGGGCATTAGATTTAGAATAATCGTGAAATACTGCTTTTGTACATCAGCCTCTTTTAAGCACTCATTCTAGTCTTGTTTTTGACAAAAAAGATCTTGCAAACAACAGCTGAACGAAAGTGAAGACGAAGTTGGGAACAAAAGTTTGTTGGGAAAAAGAAAAACATTTTACAGTCAATGAACAAGAAAAAAATTGTCCTTTAACCAATCGATTCACGACTTAAGAAAAAAAAAGAAAATTCGGTAGATCTTGCTAATTTCCTGCGGTTTACGGAGGGCAAAGTTTAACACCCCAGTAAATAAACTCTTTCACTTTACAGTAGCTTATTTTGACGTAAAATTGTGAAAGCACTTGAGTTGTGACAAAGAGCAGTCAGACGTGACCCGACTAAGATGTAATAGATCTATTCAATGAATTCAAATAAGATTCCAAGGCTCTAGCTGATAAGGAAATTGTCATCGAACGATAGACGTATCACATTTTCAGAAACCTGTTCATTCGTGGGAAAGTAACAACACAATATACTAACCGAAAATTGAGTACTACCTAAATAAAAAGGACAAACTATCGTCTCTTATGCTTGTCGCAAATTATCTTTAAATACACAGATGTTAGTTAGCTATTGCGAGTCTTTGAATGCATGAACACAAAAGCTGATATTATAATTAGAGCAATAACTCTGCTAGGTGCGAAAAGAATAGAGTTAAAATAGCGGGCAGACTGCGTATAGTAAAGTAGGATTATAACAAGTGTATAGATATACTAATAGTGCAAAGTTTTAGGGAAATTTTAGCAAGGAAAACAAATAATTAGATTTGTTCAGCGGGCATATCAAGTCGCTCCTATGAAAATATAATAAAGATCACTATTCAGATGTAAAGTATATAACAGACTTACACCCTACTATTGGAGGTGAATTGAGTAAAAAACATTCCTGAATCGACTTCATTAATATGGTAAACAATGCCTTAAACATAACATGTTCAAAGCCAAAATATACCAAGACAACTTTTTATAATGGTACTTGCTTTGTTTTTTTTTCAAAGTAGAAGCGTACCTTTCGACGAATGTCTAAAGCAATGCCAGAAGGTGTAGCACGAGAAGCCATATTATGATAAATAGAACGCGATGTGTAGGTTACTCGATGTTGAATTCAACTAGGAAAATTGCCAGGTAGTTTTTAATAATCTTCGTCGGGTCTGAGATTGTCGCGTATCAGAAAGACGTAATATAATGTTCTGTTGATGGTTTGAAGTTGAGCTAGTCCATAGGGGTGACAATGATCTGGCATACAGCGTGATGTGATTGGTCGAGACGATACCAAAAGGTCGCGAGGGTCAAGCGATGCATTGTTACCGCTTGCGACCAAAGGAAGTCTTCACTTATAGCTTGTCTAACATTCCACGCCTGCAGAATGCCTTTCCTACCTTGACCTATCAATTGACAAACAGGAAAGTTGGTAAGAGAAGTCAGGGAATTTTTATGTAGGAACAGGATATATCGAGAATACAACGGAAATGGGTGTAGAAATTTGATCAAAGTCAATGGTAGAAGATAGTTTGGAAGTTAGATCATAGTCAAAGGAAGGAGATGGTGTGGAAGTTAGATCATAGTCAATGGTAGAAGATGGTGTGGAAGTTAGATCATAGTCAAAGGAAGGAGATGGTGTGGAAGTTAGATCATAGTC
>JAODVQ020500054.1:37560-54146 GCA_025400075.2 Phenganax stokvisi
AATGGTAGAAGATGGTGTGGAAGTTAGATCATAGTCAAAGCTATTACGTGGCAAGCACGCAATCTCGCTATTAACCAATCACGATGATCATACAGTGCACAAAATCCCTTGGGAATAAACTGTCGTAAAAGTGCACTATAGTTAAGTACGAATATCGACCAACCAGAATCGCCTATTCAAGATTTAACTACTTTTTAACTACGAAATCGTAGTTAAAAAGTAGTTAAAAGTTTCATACAACCGGTCCCTGCTCTCTAAATACGCTCAGATGTTCCAAAAGTGGATAGCGCTCCCCACTGAATAGCGATTTTTTCTACCCTTCGTAAAACTTTCCATCGATCTTTATAACATAAAATTACGATTGATACCTTTAGGTTAAAGTCTGTAACATTTGAATTTTTGACCCATATGAAAGTTTCACGATTTCTTGTCCAATTTTATGAACATTGAAAAGTTCACTATCCAGTGGATAGCCCTAACTAACGTTCGAGCACACAGTCCCGGAAGTACAAATCTATCCACAAATAATAAACGTCATTCCTATAGTAATTTATTGTTTTACGCTCTTGGAAGTTGAAGCATGCAAGTTGTTTTGGCTATTTTAAAACTGACTGCAATTTGCATGAATAGAAATCTTCTCATATTGTTTGTACCATATTCGGCGAAACATTGAACATCGGTAATATACTCTCGGGTATTCACCAATCATTAAAAACATCACCCGTTGAAAGATTGTTATCATATGGAGCAATGTTTGTAAAAAAAATGTACCATTTAAAGTCGAATCCAGATAAACGTATAAATCGATCGCTTGACCATAAAAAAGGCAAGATATTTATGGTAATTTGAGGTTCTCAAATTCACCAAGTTGAAGAGCAATAGAGGAGAAACGCCCTTGATGCTAATGTGGGTTACAAGATTCAAGAAGGACCGTCATTCAACATATCAAATCTAAATACAAATTGTGTGTACTTCTGCTGCGCAATCTGCGCGCTGTATCGTGCGGACAATAATAATGGACAGATCGGTAGCATTTCCCTTGCGTTAGTAGAGACCTTACGATTGACGTTTACGGCGAACCGTTGACTGCAAACAGCAAAGTTTAAGTCGCATTTTAAAGTCAACTATGTCAGCTGTTCGATGTTACGGGAACCTATATAATGAATTGAAGCGTGATTTCGCAACATCGCTCTAAAAAACTGTTGATATCACAATGTAATGTGATTTAAGTTTGCCGTTAGGAGTTAGCGGTTCGCCGTAAACGTCAGCCTTAAAGTACCTAGTAGCTCCTAGTTGTAGTCTGTTGTTAGAAATAGATCCAGGTGAACCCCTGTGATTCTATCCACTTAAAAATTAGCAAAGTTTTCTTTTCACGTGGAAAATACTACTATAGATAAAACAGCACTCTTTTTTTGCATTTAGAGTCGTTTAAAAGTCGAACTTTTTACGTGACAAATCCGATGAAAAATTCAACGTTTGAAATAGGCGTTAGCTAATGTCTGTAAGTTGGAATTATAGTAATTTTGGGTTGGCAATTTAGGATCTGAGATTAGATAACTCGTTTATATCATGTTAACGACAGCAACGCGAATATCCTGTTTCAAACTCTTTAGAAAACTTAAATCTGACGTTAGGACGCTTTTCTAACTTAAGCATGATTACGCTGAAAATAAGCTTGAATTGAACTAAACTAATGCTCTAGACACGTCTGACCGTTTGCATCACAGAGCAGAGGATTACGACCCATGAGTTAAAATCAAATTTAGAACAGCCTTATCGAGTTTATGCCAAATATGGTGGAAACATGCGCTGTTTACTCCAACCCTAAGGTCACCTAAATGACCTGCAGCACAGAGTGGTGTCAGATCATTGAAAGCCAGCGATAATAAACACAGATGAGAGTGTAACAGATGTCCGACTGCCCCAAAATTGCGTAAGTCGATTTTCCTGCGATTTCAATGGCGACCATCAATCTAGCAAGTACCCTACAGAAAGGCATTCACCCCCCTGAACAGATGATTTTGAAAAAGGCACCCAGGGGGTGACGGTCTCTGTTTAGGAGCACTTGCTAGGTTGAGATGGCGGCCACTTGCTCCAAAATCATAGGCTTGAAGACTAAGTCGGACATCTGTTAGTCTCTACTCTGTGTAATAAATACTCAGGCAGACAATCTCAGTTGCACATTTTGAGTCAGTCGACCATCTGCAACGAGGTTGTCGTTTGGAATAGTTCAATTTTCCTACAAAATGGCCAATAGAGCTCAACCAGCTGGAATAGCGGCCGAAGCAAGGCGAAAGGTAAGGTGAAGAATACGCAATACTAGGCGTATACACGTACTGAATAGTTATCCTGTCAGAATTTCAGCACATGTAAATAAGGTATGAAGAGTAGGGCATCTGTTTTGTAGTACACGCCTCTTACAAAGACGCAGTCCAAAGTAAACATGACAACAGGTCTTACTAACAATACACGAATGCACTTTCCTCCAAGCAGATCGAAACGTAAATAAATGTACAAGTTCCTATGCGATGTTTGTGTAGTATTTTGTAGTATACCCAATCAAAGGTGTCTGTTTTTTCTGGATTAGCTTTCATTGTAATATACACAGTTGCAGACACAAGTATCGCTTTTTAACCAGATATACGAGTGATGCATATTGGAGTGCTTCAACTTTTTCATAATGGGACAACATATATTTTGCTCATTGCATGAAGTGCTGATTAACGGTTGTCACAACAAGATGTCTGTTTGTTTGTCCTAATACCTGTGGTCAGATATGTTACCCTAGACTTCGTTACATGCATAGTGAAATGCGTAGCGGTTGCTTGCAATCATTATAACTCCAGCAAATGAGTTTTCAGTTATTTTAAAAGCAGGAAAATATTCAGTTTTCTAATGTAGATAAATTGATAGTATATTGAAAATCTGAAAGGTCAAAAAGGTCAGCTGGAAGGCGTTTTTCTTTTGCAAAACATTTGAATGATCTAACAGACTAAAGCCCGTTCTCCACTACGCGAAATTGTTCACGCGAAGAAGAAGTCTGGCAACGTGATTAGCTCGTTTTCGACTTTTTCGCGGCAAATTATTTTGCTGGCGAATCACGTAGCTGCATTTCTTATTCGCTCGAAAAATTTCGTGTAGTGGAGAACGGGCTTATGTGGTTTCAAGTGTGGCGAAGATAGAGCCACAATTTTGATAAACCAACAATTTCGAAAACCAGATTTTAGCAAAGTGAATATTAGTCGGTAATATTTATGATTTCTGAGGTAATCGTTAAGGAAATTTGCGATGTTAACAGAGTTAACACTTTTTTACAACAATTACAATCAAATAGAAACTTGGCTTGGTAATTCTAAGTTTTATTATAAATAAGAAAAAGAATGTATGTTTCATGAAGTGCTATTGTACTTTTTCAGTACTCGGGACAATTTCAGATTATGTGCAGCACTTGTCAAGTGGATGTTTTGTTTTTGACTATATTTGGTTATGTTCCGCAAACAGTTAATTGGCATTTTAATTATAAGGCCATATCATATTGAACAATGTTCAAATATTACATGAAGTGTTGCAAAATTCAAACAAAAACAGTTCTGTTTCACGGATGAGAGTTTAACAGATGTCCAACTGCCCCAAAATTGCGTAAGTCGATTTTCCTGCGACTTCAATGGGGGCCATTAACCTAGCACGTGTCCTACAGAAAGGCATTCACCCCCCTGTAATAATTTTGAAAATGGTACCCGGGGGGTGACGGTCTCTGTTAGGGGAATTGCTAGGTAAATGGCGGCCACGTACGCCAAAATCATAGGCTTGAAGACTAAGTCGGACATCTGCTAGTCTCTAATCTGTGTCTGTTTTGATACTTGATTGATGAAAAAGTCCTAAGATTGAATTAGAATGCATGCACTCCTAGGACTAGTTCGAAACGAATTCACTCCTAGGATTGGATCAAAATAAATTCACTCCTTGGATTGGATAAAAATGAATTCACTTCTAGGATTGGATTGAAATAACTTCACTCCTTGAATTCTAGCAAATTGAATTTCTGCAGAACCAAACTTTACTCTTCCAAGTTTTTGAATGACCTTAATCCCTCCATAATAACGTCTGGTATGCATGTTGCGTGATCTGTTCGCTATTTTGTCAATTTTGCAATCAATAATGAAACATATGTACGCCACATTTTATTAAGCAAGTTCTAAGTGTCTTCCAGGACATATCTTTGAGAAAAAGACCAACAGGGATTTGGGGGTAAATCAAAGTTTAGTTTCGGTAGTAAGTTCATGTTTACAAATGATAAAATCTCGTTCATATCTCCACACGCTGTGCTATATTGTATTAGAACAATTAACACAAAGAATCGTTTCAATTGTAAAAGATACAAAGCTCATTATGAAGCCAAAATTACCTGAACGAAGCGTCTTTCATGATTTTGTCTCCCATCACCCCATCAGTTGAAACACCACGTCCAATCCTGCAACAGAACAGACAATGCCGATGTAAACTAATAAGTTATCGTGGCAATGCGCCCTAAATGCTTCTAATATTTATTTTGCAACATCAACTGAGCTTAGACCACGCTATTCTTCAGCAAAAAATGCTCCTTGCAAAGCCAAGTTTTAACAAACGTTAAAAAAAAGCTGACGATGTTTTTGGTCAACTTACTGAGAATTGTGAAAGACAATACATGCAACCTTTTTAAAAGTGCCCGGATAGCTTCACAAGAAGATTCGTATTATAGCAAATCTCACCCCGTCCTCTAAGCACAGTCTTAGGCCATATTTTCGAAATTTCTCATGGTACACGATTATAGAATCAGTGAAATAAATCAAATAATATTGATCAAGAGAAGCGGGGGATTAAAAAAAAGTATTGAGAAACTTGGACACTGTTCACATGAACCCGGGACAACTTTTTACCACGGCACAAAAATAGCCTCGGCACGTTTATAAAAAAATTGTGTCATTCATTTGACTCGTTAAGTTGTCCTGGGGCAATATCTGACAGGCGACTCACCTCCTAAGGCCCATTTATACGGGCGATATTGGCTGCGATATTTCTCTTCGTAGTGGATGTGATCGAGTGGGTTGACTTGCGAGTGCATCAACAAATTTGTGGGACCAAGTACATTCGCCAGTTATCCACTCTTTCACATCGTTCAACAAGAGAAAAATCGCATCGAAACTCGCCTGTGTAAATGGCCCTATAGACAGGGAGGCCCGGTTCAAACGTCGAAATTTTCATGTGCCGAATCGAATGCAAATGAGCCTTAACAAAGACTTCAATGAGCATTCGATTCGGCACATGAAAAGTTCGACGTTTGAACCGGGCCGGACACGTGCTAAACTGGCCGGGGCAAAATGTTTTTCTGGGTTCGTGTGAGCAGGGTCTTGGACTGGCATGGCTGTCGGTACTGTCAAACTGTTGGCGTCCCAACAACTTTTCAAAGGATTGTACGTCGTACTACTCCAAACGCCACCAATTTGCACTCTGCACAGTCGCAGAAGATTTTACTACTTTAGGAAAAGGTTGTTAAACAATTTAATATCCTTAAACTTCTGATATAGCTTGATGCTAAATACGACCCGAATGCAGAACAAAATGCGCGACTGTGGATCGAAGATGTGACAGGAATCTTGTTGGTGAATCCTGGTGAAGATGTTCAAACTGTGAAAGAACTGAATGATTGGCGCATGAACGCATTGGGACAGAAAGAATTCCATAAAGCATTGAAAGACGGAGTACTTATCTGCAAGTAAGTACATATAGCTATGTCGTTGTGGGACGTAATCTCTTTGAGCCATAGCCACTCCATGACAAGCAAAGTAGTAGTATAACGTCACGTTGTTGTGAGACGTACTCGGTGGATGAATGTTTAGTAAGTCTCTCAGAGTGATAGCCACACCGTACATGACAATTAAGCAAACTATTAGCGTAACGTAATGTTGTGGATTGTACTCGAGTGGATGAATGTTTTTGAAGTCTCTCCAAGTGATATCCACACCATGACAAGCGAAGTAGTAATGTAACGTCATACTGTAGTGGGACGTATTTGGGTGGATGAATGTCTTGTAAATCTCCTCTAGAGATACCCACACCACGACAAACAAGCAAAGTAGTAATGTAACGTCTTATTGTTGTGGGATGTACTTGGGTTTCTCCAAGTGATAGTCACACCATGAGAAGCAAAGCAGTAATCTAATGTCATGTTATTGTGGGATGCGTTTGCGAAAGGATAAATCTTTGTAATTCTCTTCAGTCTTGATGAAATAGTGTGTATAGATGTCTGATGTGATAATTTCCAATTGTTTTTTTTTTGTTTTAGATTAATGAACTGTCTAAAAGAAGGAGCAATCGCAACAATCCACGAAACAGCAACTAACCCGTACAAGCAGGTAACGCTTGTATTGAAAAAGATCAATTCTACCGTCCAATGGGCATCGTCTATACGCTTTAGACTAATTTTTGATCAAGGTAAAACGGAGGAAATCAATCGCCACAAAATAGAAAGAACATACTGACGTTCGTGAAAATGCCAAGTTTTGGTCGCGAAATGTTGTTAAAGTTTAGAAAATATAGCCCTGCGAAGGTTGCAAAGTTTGCATACTTTGTTTTACGCGCGGAAATTTGTAGCTATTTTAGTAACAAATTTCCGCACGTAATACAAAATTATACGAAATTTGCTAACTTCGCGGGGCTAGATTTTTCGTGTTTCACAACATTTCGCAACCAAACTTCGTAATTTTACTAATTTTCATAAGCTTTTTCAAGGAATTTTGTTTTCTCTGCCTAGACGAAAAATAAGTCTAAAGCGTATATTGTCCATTGCTCTAAATTATACTGTACATTGATCATATGCGGGTAAAGTCAGTCTATATCATTGTTTGGTGCTAGCATTTACATGATACTCAATGAACAGTATACAGTGTAGTGTCGATGAGGAGAGAGATCTATGGACCGTCTGTCCGTTAGTCTGTTCGTTCACTAGTCTGAATCCTTCGAGATGAAAAACATATACATTCAAGGTATGTTTTGTTTTGGGTTTTTTTGTAGATGGAGAACATCTCGAATTTCCTAAAAGCAGCTCAAGACTATGGTTGTGAGAGGGGCGATTTGTTTCAGACTGTCGAATTACATGAAGGCAGAGACATGGGACAGGTCAGTGACAATCTCTCGCTATGAACTCTTTAAGTAAAAACATGTGTTGCTTTCCTGGACTGTTGAATTCACATTGAAATGAACGGGTTTTTCTTGAAAAAAAGCTCTTAGTTTAAAAGCTAGTCTTGTCAACGCTTGAACAGAGAAACATGATCATGTGTACGAAGGTAAAAAAAAAGTTTACTTGTTGTGCACACGAGAGCAAGGGAATTTATCAAGAAAATTGAAAGGAAAACTTGTTTGTAATACACACCAACAAGTGAACTAGACAAGAAACTTGTCAAGGAAAACTTGTTGAAATATTTGTAACTAATCTCCGTAGGTTTTGAACGGTATCTATGCCGTGGCACGAATGGCTCAGGACAAAATAGAGGACGAAGCATTTCCCAAACTTGGACCACGACAAGCCAAGTACAACCCACGTGAATTTACAAAGGAACAGCTTGAGAAAGGAAAATTCGTTGACGCCGCGCGCTTCTAAGATCTTTCGGGTAATGGGACGAGCGTCCATGAACTACAGTAGATTGTCTTAACTACGAACGTTGTGTAAATGTTTATTTTAGAAATTAAAATTTGCTTATTTCTTATCAGTTTTATGTGCTTTTCTTTGGTAGTGCTAGTGTAATTTGCAACACTAGTAACTACTCTTTGACAAATTTTTTGATGAGTTCACTTGCTCGTGTGTACAACGAACAAGTTTTCTCTGACAAGTTCTTGACGAGTTCACTTACTCGTGTGTAACACGAACAAGTTTTCCTTGACGAGTTTCTTGACGAGTTCACTTGCTCGTGTGTAGAACGAACAAGTTTTCTCTGACAAGTTCCTTGACGAGTTCACTTGGTCGTATGTACGACGAACTAGTTTTCCTTGACAAGTTTCTTGACAACATCACTTGTTCGCGTGTACAACGAGCAAGTTTTCCTTGACAATTTTCTAGAACAATGGTAAAATAGAAAAAAAAGTTACCAGTGTTGATAGAAATGAGAGAATCCTTAGCGCACATTCTGTCTTTACATGAAACCGGTAGCATGGTTTCCTGCAAAAATAAATCATGTTACTGGTATACGTACCAGCCTCGTCCCCACTCCCCAGCGCGTTTTAATTGCGTAATATTCTCTCGCGGGAAGTACACGCGTGGGTGCTGCGAACGGGTGATTTCCGAGTTGCTAACATTACCGCCCTCGCGTGTCCTTCCCGCAAGAGAAAATTACGCAATTAAAACGCGCCGGGGACGAGGCTGTATATGTACAGAGCTTGAAATACAGGTAGAAATATACACATCAATACTTAAATATCATTAACATGAAGACATTAGAAATCACTCGGAGACTGAATACCTCCGCAAAATAGTACTCTGCAGAGCAAATATACCTACGAAGTCAACTTCGAGCTCGACCGAGACAACAGAATAACGCAATATTAGCGACATACGACGCAATATTACGAGCAATATCAACGCAATATTGCGAGCACGTGAAAATGGCGTGGCACATCCATATATGGACCTGACGACGCCATTTCACGTCCTCTTTGACGTCGCGTCTTTGCTGAACTTCGCTATTATAGCGTGCAGAAAGGCACGTACAATCATGATATTTCATTATGAAAGCCTACCATATATATTAAACTATTAAATTCATAGCAAGTGTAGTTTACATTATAGCCCGTTTTATACGCTACACTTAATTTTTGGTACGGCACTACCTAAATAACGAATAAAAATGAGACGGGTACCAGCTTTATCCGGGCTGTAACAAGAATAGAATGTAGCGTAGACGGGGCAATATGTTAATAAAAATAGCTTGATTGTGTGTATATTTGTACTGAGTATGGTAATCTATTTTGAGAACGATGGATTATTTATTAATATAAAATACAATTTGTCTTAAAATACTAAGGGACTAAAATTTCTAATTTTCGATATTGTGAGAGAAAATTTAGATTTGTGATCAATTATGGACATGAACTTATAGCCTCGTGGTATTTATTTATAGTGTCGTGTGTAGGAGTTTCCACGTGTACCATTGCTGGTTGTCCGCGTGGGTAAGAGCACTCGCCCACAAAATTGCGAGGGGCAAAAATTTTGTCAATACATTTTTTGGCCAAATTTGTTAATTTTTTTAAGGAGGAACTAAAAATATGCTGCTAAACATTTTCAATTAACTGGAACAACAAACTGGGGAACATTCTTCGCCAGTTTCCTGCGCCAATCAAAAGTCATTGGAATAAGGATATGACGTGCACAGGGATACCATGTTTGGAAATATATTCATTTGATATCCAGTTCCTGCTGAAAAGTTATCTTGATGGTTAGCTGGCTGGCTAAAAACCTGAACTCTGCATGCATGATGAACGCAAAGCTTTGCACAGACGAACACATTTTCCTTGACAAGTTTCTTCACGAGTTCATACACTTTCTCAGGTCTAGGCTGAACATAGCAGACTGTTATTCAGTCTTCGGTGAATCATGAACGATCAATTCAGTGCAGTCCGGCTTGTAACATGAGCTAAACACATGCCACTATGTCTGAGACCGTAGGGGTCAATATTTTGCACCAATGGTAGTCGGGCGATTTGCACCGGGGGTGAAATTAGATGGCCCCCGCGTCTCTTAAAGAGTACAATATAATCATACAAGGCACTTGGCGTTTGGTAGCCAGACCTCTAACCAGCTCAGATTAAAGGCAACAAATCTCAGTTTAACTAGTGTCTGTAAAGTGTATATTTACCATCACTAAAATGGCTACGAGTAACATAAGTAGACCGACGGGATATGGAATGACTGCTGATGTTAAAAAGAAGGTAAGTATTCACGATCTAGAGTTAAAATAATTGGGAATTTTTCGTTTTCAAGTACAGCATGTTTTACCAATTAAAGTATCTATCGTTTGTTGGAGAGCTTCATTGGGCATAGTATGGCATAGATTTTGTATTTTATAACGTTGTGTTCTGCTGAGATTTAGCAACAGATGTTGTCGCGTGTACTGGTGTTAAAAGCCTTAATGCGAATATGCAAATCAGGCGCATTAAATCGCGCAAACAATCATATAATTTAGTAACGTTTTTCAAGTGCTTACCCTAAATAACTCTTAGGAGCATGGGAAAATTTAGCTAGATGCATAGATTACAGTGATTGTTATTGGAGATAAGGTGTGGAGACTTGGGCAAAGTCTTTGCTCTATTTTTTTGTTCATGTTTATGCAAACTTGTGCAACATGAAGACAAATTAAGTCATTGGAGACATGGTTTGGAGACTTGCCCAAAGTCTTTGTTCTATCTTTTTGTTCATGTTTATGCAAACATGTGTGCCCACGGTGATGACATTAATCACTGGTGATAGGGTTTGGAAACTTGCCGGAAATTCCTTGCACTATACTTTTGTTAAATTTTATGCAAACTTGTGCGCAGCAAAATCTTTGTTGTTTTTTTTGTTCATGTTTATGTAAACCAATACACGTTAAAGATACATGCGCATTGGGGTGATCTCGCTTCAAACTTCCTTAAAGTCTTTATCTAATCTTTTTGCTCATATTCAAGTCTTCAGACAATGTCTCATTCACACAATCATAAAACTTTAATATATTGCTAGCTAAATGAATTACGTAGACGCCCACCAAGCTCTAATTACTTTTTCACTCCGATTCTTGTACGCACACAAAGTATAGATGTACGAATTAAGAAATATAAACTTATACACAACTAAAGCGCAAAACAGCTGATATTTTCAGACTTCACTATCAAAATACATTGTAAAAGTTGAGCTAAGGGACATTAGTGTGAGGCACGCGAATATGCCATCGTTAAAATTGTCTGTTCCCTTTATATAAATTAAATACCTGCAGAGAGCGGGAAAATTCTAGTGAAAAGACAACAGAAAAGGTCAACAATCCCTGTAGGTGTTTAATAAATACAAGCCTGATCCTGTGGAGCAAGAATCAATCAAGATCGAATTAAACTAACAAATCTTAGTCATATATTATATTTCCTTCAGTTGAATAAATACAACGAAGCAAGAAGTAAGGATTCGTGACCTAACATTTGGAGACTAGAGTCTTCATCACACATTATTACCACTTTGGTTTAGTAAAACGAACGTAACTTAGCAAGTTATAAATCAAATCCAATGTTTCAACACTCCTGTCTAGCGGCTTCATCACACATCATCACTACTCAGTTTAGTAAAATAAATATAATTTAGCAAGATGTTGTAATGCAAAATCCAATGTTTCATCACTCCAGTCTTGTGTCTTCATCACAGATTATCACTGCTCCAGTTTAGTGAAAAGGATAATATAGCTTTAGAGTCAGATTCGTGGAAGGAAAATAGGTAGAAGTAATGAGACAGTTGTAAACTATATGCCAGACAATAAGCTAATCAAAAACTGTTACACAATTATGCAATGGGGGGAAAAACGCTCTGGCTTGATTCCAATCCGCAAATAATAGCTATATGAAGGTATTCAAGGATCAAGATAGTAAAGATAGTTATATTATTTCATCATCTAAGAATTTTATTATTTTTCATACAATATGCTGTGTTTAAAATTTGTTTTCAGTTATTAGATTCAAATGTTTTTTTTTTCCACAGATTTATCAATGTTTGCAACACACTCCAAACTAACCTCACAAAGAAAAAAAAAGCAATTTCTGTTTTGAGAATGAAATGACTTTAAACTCTTGAAAACATTTGCTCAAAAGATGCAAAAGTCCTGCAAAAGGAAGTAAAATTGTCTGGCTTTAGGTGGAATTAAATGGATAGGTACATCAACTGGAGTGTATGCAATGCCGTCCTGAGGATATTTTATAGGGGGTGTCAGGTCATTGAAGCCGACTGATCGACGGACTTGTACCGACTAAACTTTGAATGAAACCTTGTCAAGTTTCTGTTGCATTGGTCCATATAGTAATCAATCTGGAATATTTTACCGACTGCAAATAATTTTTGGTTTGCCAGTCGTCAAAAGTATTTTGTCTGCTGACTAAAATAGAAATTCTGCCGAGTGAACCTCAGAATAAAATTTCTGGGGGGTGTGACACCCCCACAACCTCCCCATAGCTCTGGGCCTGAGTGCATGGCCCCTCAGTGGGTGTGTGTCAGTCCAACTGGTGCTAATGCTCTTAATTCATTAATAATTCTTTTTGGGAAGTTTTGAACTTTTGGTGACGTTTTGTTGTATATACCCCCTGAAATCGTGCACAGTGACTTAGTCATTTTTGTTTATAACAATGACCTCATTATACAAAATAAGAATATTTGGACAAGTGATATTGGACAATAAAATATTCACGGGTGACTTCTGTTCAGTATTTTAAGCTTAATCTTGTCACGCATGTACAAATGTTTGATCCATTTCCTAGCATTTCATGTTGTTTGAAGCTTTTAATTTTGCTAGTGTTGTAATGTTTTTCGTGAGGTTTGATTTTGATACATGATAGCCTGTGGGCAGACCTCTTTCAAAGGATTGCTAATAACAAACTGCTTAGCAAGTTTTTCAGCGATGATATATATTTTCAATTACCTGGGGCTAGTTGTATATCATAGCACATAGTTGACTCCTGATAACCTTACATACTTGAATACAACACCCAGATTTAAATCTTTTGCTAATGTATCTGTTATGCAAGAATTCAGCCTGACAAGTAGATTTTTTTGATATTTGACCAAATAGTGCAGTAGAAAGTTAGCATCTTAATGGATAAATAAGAGGTTTTCTTTCCAATATTTGGCTTAAACTTTAATACACGCAAGGGTCACGCCCTAAAATTTTGAGATGCCTTGCATTTTAATGCTAGACACATGCTGCTTTTATTATCTTTGCATCAAGTACCACTTAAAAATGACACTATACTTGTTTTCATTACACTGCACTACAATAATACATGGTCATAAAGCTATGCATAAACATTTGATTAAGAGACAGACAGACTAACAAACAAACAAAACATAAGTTACTGTGAATATTATATATTTTAGTTTTAGGAAATTACATCAATTTTATATCAGATTGCCTAAAAATCTTTGAATGAAAGCGGCACAGTTAAGAAAAAATATGGCGAATAAGCAGTATACAGTATCACAATGGCATTTTATAAAAGCAACTTTACCTGTCTAAAAAAGCCTCTTTTTCTTTCAGTATCCACGTCTTTAAAGTAAAAAAATAATTTCCAACAATTCGCAGTTATTTCTTCATCAAAATAAGCCCATAATATATCAGAATAAACTCAAAATTGAACAAAATTTTAACAAAACTATTGCCCACTAAAATTTTTAATTTATTTCGAAACCGAATTAAACTTTTTGAGGAAAAATGTAAGCCAATCAGAAAGCTTAGATCCAGAATATTTATGTAATACATTTAATTTTTAGGTGGGGCGATTTTGGGGGATTCTTCTACAATTCTGGGGCGAAGTATTTCTTGAATTCGACATAATTGAAGGATAAGTCTGGACCACTTGCATGATCGCTCGTAGCTAATACATCGTGCCCTTTAAAGCGACCCCGGACGTGCCATTGTGTTTTATTAACCCAGAGAAATGGAATTCTGGAATTTTGAATCTTTTGAAAGGCGGATGTACGGGACGTGATATTAGCACTGGATGTTAGCACAATACCCCGTAGCAAAGAGCATCTTTTGAAACGATAATCTGTTCCTTGTAGTATTGTTATCTGACCACTAATCAAGAGTTATTATTAAATATCACTCAGACAGTTTAATTGCCTAATAATTTGCTCTTTCGGGCGTACTCTATAGTATTTTACTAATTACTAGTTATTTTCCTGAACTGAAAATCGCTCGATGTTTCTATTCGTGCGCGAAACGCAAAGGTATTACTACCACATAATTGAATTACTTCGTCTGAGAAGTTTATGGTTTCTTCCCCCCGGAAAGTTTTTCAATGCGAACAACAGATAACATATTTCAAACGGTATAAAATGAAGTACTTCCGATTTTGCCTTCGTACCGGGGGGGATTTTCTTGATTGGGTTTGCTTTGATTACAATAAATAGTTCAGACATCGGTTAAAAAAATTCAGTTTTGCATTGTTGTTCTTTCCCGCGTGATCGTTGCCAAATAACTGAAAGAAATATTATGTCTAAAGAATTTAATAGGCCGATGGGCTATGGCTTTAGCCGAGAAATTAAATTAAAGGTAAATATAAATGTCTAGTGCCGCTTGTTATTTTACCATTGTTAGTAACATTTACACATTCAAAGTAACGCTGAATTAGCGATTTCATTAGATCATTTTTCGCTTAATCTCAATTGAAATACTTTGATAACTTTTCAGTGTAGGTGACAATACTTTTTACGAACTGTACTCTAGTTTTAACGGCTCGTTATTGAAAGAATCTTCTGTCAATATAAATATGATTAAAATAGTAAACAGTAATAACCTATGCTGTTGCCAGCTGTTTGCAGAAACAAAACACTTTTTATAGAAGAAAGTAACAATGTACATTTTGCTTCAAAACATAGCACTGACCTGTTGCTCCCAGGAGATTTTACTTGCTAGGGTGAGACTATTGCCACTTCATGGATGAAATGTCATTGTCGTGATCTTTTTAGATGGACTCGAAATATGATGATCAGGCAGAACAAAATGCTCGACTTTGGATGGAAGATGTTACTGGAACGCTGCTGTGCAACCCGCCTGACGATATTGAGACTGCGGACCAACTCAACGAATGGAGATACAATAATCCACTGGGAAAGGATGGAATGTGTGCAGCTTTGTCTGATGGCCGATACTTATGCATGTGAGTTGTAAAATGAGACCCACAAATGTGAATAAAATCAATAGAAGTTATAACATGCTGTATTTTTAGGTTAATGAACACAATTGAAGAAGGAGCAATCCCAAAATTTAATGAAACTTTAAAGGAAAAAGATGCTTTTAGAAAGGTAATGAAAGTTATGCATCGTGTTTTGTGTATGAAGTCGTTGACTAACTCTTGTTTTGTAATTTAGAGAGAAAATATTGAGAGATTTATTGATGCTGGCATTAGAATATTGAATTGCAAGAAACTAGATCTTTTTCAAGTTGTCGATCTCTTTGAAAAAACAAACATGGGACAAGTAAGACATGTTTTGATGTTTGAACAACTTTGTCTTTAACTAGATCAGGGATTGTACTTTTTATGTTTAAATCAGTTAAACAAGTATTGCAATATATCTTAGTTCTATGCAAAAATTTCATCTTCATTTATTTGAAGATCAGGTTTGAACTCTTGTTTATCCATTGTAGGTGATTAATGGCATCTATGCTGTAGCAAGAAAGGTTAGATTTATCTAAATATTTTCTAATAAAATTTTGTGGTATTCTACTCCCTAATACATTCAATCTCTCACATTAGGCTGCTGAAAAACACCCTGACTGGCCAGCATTGGGGCCTAAGGAAGCAAAATACAGTCCACGAGTGTTCTCGACTGAGCAGCTTCAAGAAGGCTTGAATGTTATTGGTCTTCAGATGGGAACGAACAAGGGAGCTTCACAAGCTGGTATGACTTTTGGCAAACAACGCTTCATTATCGACTGAACAATTTTCATAATTAGAACTCCACTCCTTATAGAACATACTAGTCATCTCCTGAGGCCTGTTTTTGCTATAAATTTAATTTTTTTGGTAGTTACTTCAGTTTATAATAGTGAGAATCAATAATGGAATTTGAGCTAAAATTACCCAAAGTGAAGCATTAAGATTATTTTGTCCACGAAGTATTGCTGTAACTGAACATTTAACGAGAGCGTGTGTTACAGTTTCTGGCACAGTAGGTTTTATTTTTCAACAACTTTGCATAGGAAGTTGAATGTGTAAGCAAGTTTACCAAAATGACATACAAAATATGTGTTTTTGGAAATGAAAGCTTATTCGGCATTTCCACCTAATGAACTATCTTTCAGGAAGACAAAATGCTGATATTAAAGTTGAAATACTTTTTAACTTGTTTAAAATTTTTTTTATATCATTAATATTGTTGGAGTCTTCAAGTACTCATGGTGCAGTGCTCCAGTTCTCTTACATTATTCAGTACATCCCAACATTTCATACATCGGGCAATGTCACCTGTCAAAGACCCTTGCATTGTAAAGACGGTTTGACCATCTAAGTCTACACACAATTTAGTTGTAGATAAAGAACTCTGATCAAGTGACATTTATGTAGTTGTACTTGAGCTAACTAGACTAGACCACAGGCCAATAAAGTACTCTCAGATTGCTTAACATCCTTGAAGTAGTGATGACAAATGAAGAGATACACTTACCATAGTGAACGTGATGTAATGAACCTTGTTATGGTTCTCGGGACGTACTTAATGGGCTTGGTATGTACTAATGAACCTCACACTAAAATCCCGACTTCCTCATCAACAAGTAGAAGTGTAATTTTCCACCGGCTGAGTAGACGAAATAGGTGGAAAATGTTTTCTC
>JAODVQ020500055.1:8215-27349 GCA_025400075.2 Phenganax stokvisi
CACACTACTTCCTGATCCACCATTGTCCTGTGACACTCCTAAGGAGAAGGAGGAGGAGAAGGAGGAGAGAGATAGAGGAGAGTTAGACAATATACATTAGAATAGTTGTGGACTCTTTTGCTCTTGGCCTCCCTCTACAAATCAAAGTGGTAATGTGATTGCTATTGCACTAAAGTGAGCACTGGGTATTATAGGCTCAATACAAGTGTTTTGTGTCTGTTCAGTGATTGGCCTCTATAAACATGGAACATTGGAAGGGGTACTGTAATCACACTAAAGGTAACACTGAGCTTTTTATGCTCAATACAAGTGCTGGGAACTCCATGGGTCGGGTATAAAAACAGAGAGAGAGAGAAAGTATGTTAGATAATCTGTATACCAGGGGTGGGTGGAGAGACTGTGATATCAGCATAGAAGGACTCTGGCTTGCAACCGAGAGACAGCCGAGAGACATCGTCGCTGCGGCCCGACTTCCGACGTGGCAGAGTAGAGCAGGGGTAGTTGCGCGATGCCGCGGTGTAGGAGTGAGTGGTGATGGAGGGAGGAGGAGAGGTGGGAAGTTCGGGGAGAGGCTCTGGCGTCTTTTCTCCTTCGTCTAGCATCGGCTCTTCATCACTAACCTGCAAATGATAAATATCATCATTAGAGTGCTACCATAAAGTAGGTAAAACCTTTTTTAAGTTCATACATAGACAGCACTAGTGATAAAAATGGAAAGGTGTATAGGTAGTTGTTAAGGGCCCCTCTGAGATAGGGAAAGGGTCTTCTTTATATACAAAGGACACTGTTCTGTTGGTCCCAAAGTGTAAGGAGAATTGCTGATGTCATAGTTCTCTGTACCTCGTCAATGGTGGTGACCACATTCTCCTCTTCATCCCCCTCGGCCCTGGTACCAGATCCGGCCCCGCCTCTTTCTCTAGTGGCCGAAACGGCGGTGCTGACATTCTGTAGTAGTTTGACTGTGTCCGCTGCGGATGTGGTGGCATTGTCTTCACTGGTGATTGGAGTGGGTGTGGTCGATGATGACCCACTCAAAACTACAATAGAAAGAGAGAGAACCAAAAAGATTAAATAAGTTGAAAACTCAAATTCTCAGACTGTGCATATACATAGCTGCACATCTTCATCCGTCCATTATAGTACTTTAAATGTGTATTTGTCCATTATTCAGAGGTTTTGAAACAAGATGTGTCCACTATTCAGAGGTACATAATATATTGTACACCTTCCCTTGACTCAACTGAACATTGCTAACATTAACTATCAGTTGAGCAGACAAAAGGTCACCTCATGATAATATAGCACCAATTATTAGTACAGTTGTTCATAACTGCTGTATACCCATACACACCACTGTGAACAGGTGAGCGTGAGCTATCCTTGGTGCAAACAAATCACCTCAACCCAGGCAAACTAGGTTCTATTATACCCAGAGAGATATGGAAAGAAAAGGAGAAGTGATTTAATGTCTGTACCAGATATTCCAGAGTCTCTGTGCTCGTGTTTGGGTTCATCGCCAGCCAGTATAGGTAGAACCTTCCCTCTGGGCACCTGGTGGTTTTGCTGTTGTTGATTAGAGGAGTCCGGCTCGTCACAGAGAGAGCTGAGATGGAGTTCCTCCATCATCTGAGAGAACCGTGGAGCTACCTGGCTAAAGTTGGCAAACGACTGTTGGAGAGTATCATCGTTACCATCTATTCCGTCTTCTTCCTCGTCATCGCTGACAAATTCGTGGGAGTAGCGATCCTCTCGACCTAGTGAGATAGAGAAAGAGAGAGAGAGAGAGTTTAAAGGTAGTGTGGCAGTATACAAAAGCTAAATTTAGAAATGTTACTAAAGATAGAACAAACCAATCACAAGGGGTACAGTGAAATAATGCAATTTCATTCCACTTTATAGCTTTTATATAATGCTATATATACTTTGTTTAAATGATTAACTTCTATAAAACATGGAATATAAAGGTATACTGACTATCAAAGTAAGAGGTATCCTCTTCTCCTTCAAGCTGAGGTATGAAAAACTCTGCCTTCTCTCTCAGTAGGTTGTTCCAATCCACGTCTTCAAAGAACGGATGGTCCCTTACACCACCATCTCCTGTAGAGGGAGGAAGAGGAGGAGGAGGAGGGAGAAGAGGAGTAATAACAGTTAGAGGAATAAGGAAAAAGGGAGATGGTGAAAAATTAGTGGGTGTGCTGAGCAAACACACCTCGACAATTACCAACTCATTTGAATTAGGCCAGAGAAGAGGAGGGGGAGTCAAGGGAAAAATAAAATTGTGTGTATAAATTAACGGGGGACGACCCTGGATTTGGGCCAATAATAAAATAATTGCAGCCACAGCAGCAAAAACAACTTGTTTACAAAGTCACTGGACAGTAGGTAGTACAAAGTGTACTATAGTGGTATTGTACTATATAGCACAGTGCTCTCTTCAATTTGCATGGTAATATTCTAAAGCCAAACGTGATTGTGATGAAATGGTGTCATCCAATCACGACTACACCACAAACAAACCAGCGAGGAACGTAATGTAATTTGTTAACAAAGGCTACGTATATCCGAAAAGGGTATTAGTTTAAACCATTGCGGTTATGTACAGGGAGTAGTAAGTAACAAAACCAAATACACACCTGGTGTTGTTGTTATCCAAGGAGTACTATATTCTGTTGTTTTTGGTACTAATTCAATTTGTCCATTGTGGCCTGTTTTGCTAACAAGATACGATATTGTTTTTGACGACAGCATCTCAAATATCGATCTACGAAACTAAATCATCATCAGAGCCTTTGACACTGGTATACATCACTATTACTAATAACACGAGAGCTCTTATCAACTTGCTAACTAATGATTTTAACCACCAGCCTGCATCACTAGTGCACTAGTGCACTAGTGTAATAGTGTAAATAATACATTACACATGGTTCTCCATTCACGAGAAGCTACAAGCTAGTTGACACTTTAGGCTGACCAAGCTATTATGATAAGGCGCTCAGAGGGGGTCAGAATTCCAGGGGGCAATTGTTAAGCCATGTTAGTGACAGCCGAGGAGGTGGTGAGTGGGTGAACTGGTATTTAGGCAGAGGAGTTCTGGCAAAGCCAGTCTCTCCACTGCCATAATGTGACCGGTAAACAGTGGACTCCCTCCACGAGAGAGGTGACTGCCATACATATCATAATGACTACCATAACACAGTATATACCTTAAGGCCCATATCCTACAGGGCAGATAAACAGTGGTAGACAAGGCCTCTCATGCTAAGCTGCCATACATTATAATGCCACTATGTAGTGTATAATATAACCTCACATACACTAAACTAGTACACAAGTCCCTTAAGCCAGTATGCCATACATTTATAATGCCAGTAAGTACACAAGGTAGTCTGCCATACATTATAACAGGAGAGCCAACCCCTCTTGTCATGTATTCAACTATCAGGAGAGCCAAGTGTGGTTGTAAACAGAGCTATGCACACAGAGGGAAGGACTGCAGTGAGCACTAGCCACTGAACCAAGTCCTGAAGCTAAGGGGTAAACATGTTTTTACGAATCCTGGGCAGCCAGCGAGCCACGACTGACCAATGTGTACGTATGTACGTACAACAGCCATAGTTCAGGATCAGTAACGATGTAATCCAGTACATACATGCTAGTACATAGTAAGCAAATGGTATATACACTTATATAGTCAAAATTATGAAGAACTTTAGCCATTGTCTGGTGAAACCATATGTAATGAATGAGTGTTAAACTAACCTCCACGTGCTGGAGAGCCCAGTCTCATCTCGGGGTTGTGACAGAGAAGCTGTTCCACGATATTCTTGGCAATGTCGGGGATGTCTTCTTCCTCTGGGTCGGTGGGCTCCGGCCAGATTATCACTAGATTCTCTGTGTGAAGGAGGATGAGAGAGGGGAGAGGAGGAGGAAGAAGAAGAGGGAAGATGGAGCATTGTAAATGAGAGCCCCAAGCCCTACTATTGCTATTCTAAGGTGTGTTCCCACAGAAAATAACAGCAGCTGTTCTCTAAAGACACTGTTTGTGGTAGTGAACCACTTTGTTCAAGGCTTCCCTTTCTCAATGCCTATAGTCCAACCTCTTTGCTTTTATAGTATTATGTCTTCACTCTTATCCATTATAAATAGTGCAGTTCCTCTCAACTCCATGTATGTATGTGTATTAGTTATTATAGTATGTTTCTGGTTTATATAGAGGCCTAATGGCAGGGCTATTACAGTCTTAAACTCTTTAGGGCTAAAGTAAAATGTGCAATTTATGCGTGTTTTACATACATAACCGGTGTTTTAGCTTACTACATACAAGCGTGTGTTACACACGGCTTTTTTCTCTTTTTAACGGTATTGTTTTCATGCATATTACGCAACATATTGACACAGATCTGTGTCGTCAGCCCTAAAGAGTTTCTCTCTCCTAGTCTCTCCTTACCATCAGTGATTTCCTCAAAGAGCTGTTGAACAGTAGTACTACAGAAAGGAGTAGCCCCCACAATCATTTCGTAGAGAATGACTCCCATAGACCACCAGTCCACTGCGGTGCTGTAGCCCTGTCCCAGGATCACCTCGGGGGCTATGTAGTCTGGAGTTCCGTACACCTCGTTGTCACGGAACTTACTCTCGTGAGTCTCTAACACGTGAGCTGTATCTAGTGAGTGGAGGAGGAGAGAGGAGATGGAGGAGAAGGAGGAGGAAGAGGTGGAAGTGAAAAGAGTATTGTACATAGAGCTGTTTTAAACTTACAGTTAACGAGACCGATCTTTGAGAGTCCAAAATCTGTTAGCTTGATGTGGCCTTCAGAGGTTATAAGTAGACTGAGGAGGAGGAGGAGGAGGAGTAAGAAAAGAGGGTTATACAGGGAACACAAGTCAAGAATAGACGTAAGACGGAGAAAGTTACACCATCAAACTCTAAAATGACACAAACCTGACATCCTATATGTGTACAATGACTGTGCACAGTATACAGTGTGTGTGATAGGACTCACTTGTCAGGTTTAAGATCTCTGTGAATGATGCCATAACTGTGAATGTACTCCAGTGCGAGGACAGTCTCTGCAAAATAGACCTGAGCCATATCCAGCGGGAGAGCTCCCACGTTCTTTAGTAGTGAGGCAACGTCACCGCCTTCTACATACTCCATTACCATGTACAGATGATTCTGGAGGGAGAGGAAGAGGGGGAGGTGTTGGTGGTGGTTGTGGTGGTCGTGGTGGTGGTGGAGGAGGAGGAGGAGGAGGAGGAGGAGGAGCAGGAAGAGGAGTAGGTGGTGGTTGTATATAGTATGTTACAGTGTACATACCTTTGTCTGGAAGGTACACCAAAGACCAACGACAAAAGGATTTTCAGCAAAAGTGAGAATGTCTCTCTCGTAGAACACTTGCTCCACCTGTTTCTTCATGACCATCCGATGCTTGCTGATCTTCTTCATCGCAAACCTCTTCCTCGTGTCCTTGTGTCGAACTAGGTACACCGCACTGTGAGGAGGAGGAGGAGGAAAAGGAGGAGAAGTAATATTAGAATGAGGAGGGGGAGAAGGAGGAAGACGAAGGTGACTGTACCTGTATGCTCCATTGCTGATTAGTTTGATGATCTGAAAATCATCCTTTGTGAGTTGTTTCTTTGGTTGTTCCCTGCCTCCCAGGCCAGCCTCCTTCATGTACCTGGCCCTTGCTCTCTCTGCTCTCTGATCTGTATTACAAACCACAAACACACCATAATATCAAAGAGAAAATTCCCATGGTAACAAGGTTAAACAAAGCAGAGGTAGTGATTTTCAAGGAAAGCTACCAAATCTGTTACAGACAAGAAAACCCACCCACTACATAAACTTTTGTTAGTTGACACAGAGTGTCTCTATTAGCCCCTCCCTCCACCTACTATATATACCACACCACAGTCTCTGATTGTCTGAGACCCACAAGTACAACTAGACAGCTTCCATTCAAAGCATTTCGTCCTATGGCTTACCAGTGCAAGTTTTTACTACTTGCGCTGTACAAGAGCGACGAGCAGTTGAGTACAACACAGCACGTGCGAGTATATCACTGAGCGCACGCTCCTTGACTCGCAAGCACGAGTCAAGCAACTCGCGACTTGCATTTAGGTTCTGCACGAGCTGTACTGTAAGTTTAGAATGCAGCTCTACTACAGTCAGAATGGTAAGTACACATAGTGTACATTCGACTCAGTGACCATTATATACATTTCTAAAGTAGACGTCACAGTCTCGGGTTACACAGATACATGCAAGGTGGTTAGGTGTAACAGCTTGTTTATGGTAGAAACACACACATGTATGTATGTACTATGTAGTATTGGGGTATTAGAGATAGTGTGTGTGTGTGGTGGGAGGGTGGACAGTCAGTCGTACAGCTGGCAACTCAGGTCACCAAATAACACTGACCTATTATCCCTCCCGTGCATTCCTCTCTCTCGTTTCCTAGCAACCATAACCACGGTGTTTACTTGCAGACAGAGAATGTGTTTTGATCTCTACATCGTAACAATTGGGTACACACATGGTCATGTTTTACAGATGCCACAATTTTAAAGCCAAGAACTAAAGATGGGCTCCATTTAGAACAAGAGCTAAAGATGGGCTTCATTTAGAACAAATATACCTTTTACTAAAAAAGTGGTTAAGCGAAACTAACAAGATGAATTCCTAGGGAGTGGCTTCAAAGAGTAGCTATGTATAAGTATGCTTATAGAAGATACATACTAGAGTTATAATTCATGCTAAGTGTATTTTGTGTTAACAGCTAGTATTTTGAGGTTCCATAGCATGTATCATGCTATTTCAATGGTCTAAAATTGTATAAAATACCTTCGTCATCAGCTTCCAGTGAGATCTGGAGTCTGTTGAGAATGTATGGCATGTGAGAGGAGGACATGAAGTTTAGGACCACTCCTCGATCAGCGTCCAGAGTGGATTCGTTGAGCGTTGAACTGAACTCTTGTGGGTCAAATTCCTGTGATTGAAATCAAGAGAGAAAAAAATTATCATGACATTGGAGATTCCACTAATAACTACAGTGCTAGGGAAACCTCTCTACTATGGACAAAACTTGAATTAAATGTCCCTTGTTCGGAGGTTTAACAGCAATATGCTAAAGCCACACCCACAATAAGACCATGCCCACCCACACACCATAATTTCCAAAAGACGAGCTACTCTGCTGATGATGACCAGAACCCTTCTCACTAGAAATTTCAACTGCACAGGAACCATCTTTGAGCTTGTACGATCTGTCACCTGGAGGGTGAGTGGAGGAGGTGGAGGAGGAGGAGGAGGACGAGGAGGACGAGGAGGAAAAGGAGAAGAAGAGGAGAAGGAGGAGAAATTATTACATTTGCTAAAAGTCTAAACCACACACACTCAATTAAAAAGAAAATTCCTGAAATTCCCACAAATTACTCAGGAATTAAGAAAACACCATGTCTCAGTGATTGTTGTTTACTTGCATACAACAGCACCATAGCCACAATCACAATACATTACATAGCACATGAGTAGTATCTAATACAGTGTATCTATGTAGCTATGAATGGCACTAAAAGAATGACACTTATGTCACAGTTTATGTTAGTGACAGTAGGACAGTACATGTTAGTACAGTCAGTAGGAACTTGAGGAATGAAACTCAATCCGTCACAATCTGTCCCTCATTCAGTCCCCACCGCACCAATCGACAAATTCCACCCTAGTCTGTTGTTTCTAGAAAATGGCACGCACGAGAGAGGAAGGGAGAGCCGTGAGAACATTCCTTGAATTCTCACACTAATTGAGCCCTGTCCCCATATACACCCTCAGGTGAAGTATTAACAGAGGAAGTTGTTAAAGAATGATGAGTAGGGTCACAGTTCAGCGTGGGAACTCACAAAAACAACCTCATGCTCTCTTTACCAAACTCAGAGTGAACTAATGCATAGTCTCAGTTGCTTATTAAACCTCTCTATAGTAAGGTAAAATGTATTATACCTAAAGGAAGTTGTGCATGCAGCAGTATCTAAGGCCTGTGTTTAGAAATGCTATATACTAAAGATATCCTTGAGGGTAAAGGAGTCACTAGGTACCAACAGTACAGATATATATAAATGAAACTGGAGGCATATTCACACACCAACCTTAAATTTGGACAATCCACATGTGATACATATAATAACAATTCAAGATCTCTGATTCTAAAATACTAATCGGGATCATATTAAGTCATGTAAACAACTCGAGAGTAGGACTGCTCCCATTAACTGTAATGCCTCACCTAGAATACGATCTGTTGGATCTGGTGTCCGCCGATACATGATATATCTTCTTACCCATTCCCACCCTTAACAGCTACTATTATACAACATCTCAATAGCTACCATTATAACTGTATATTGATAGTCTGGTCTATAATTTGTTCCTCCTCCCCCTTCTCTCCCTCTTTTCTCCATTCCCTCCCTCTCTCTCTCTTCGCTCTAATTTTTACACATTTGGTATGTATATGTAGCATTACTTTTTTTGGAGCTTTTATTTTTGCACCATAGTAAATGTAGTTCAGCACTGACAATATTAATCCTTTTAATTTCACGGTTAGCACAAGAATTTTAAAGTTTCCCAATCTACAGTATTTTAGGGTTTTTATTACATATCTACAGTATATTATAATATTCAGTCTTATTCTATTGTACAACTAACCTCCACTAGTGTTCCTTCTAGGTTGTCACACAGGGCGATGACCTGGTCCTTGGACAGCGCGTTGTCTCTGCTCTTCTCCAGACAATCGCGAACACACTCGAGAATCTGATGACGTCCGAAATTGATGTTTGAGTCAGAGAATTGGAGATTGCTTTCCGAGAACTTCATTAGAAACTCCTACAACAAGAGCGGGAGTGGGAAAGAGAGACATAGTCAGAGATTGGACATGTATGCACAGCTACATGATACTTGTCAACTCTCTTGCTCTGCTCAATCACTAGCCTCTATGAGGCATGGAACATGTAAGTGGTAACCGACGTCACCATTGCACAAAGGTGTGTCTAGACTTTGTGGGACTAGTAGGCACAGGTTACAGAACCCCCGTGAGTCAGGCACAAAAACAGAGGAGGAGATAAAATGAGGAACAAAACAAAAGTAGTCAATATGGTATACATTGGGACCCCCTTATAAAGGACAACTTGAGGAGCAACTATTTTCTATTGTGGACACCATATTAATTAATCACGGTCACAGTGTCATGACTACAAGTTGTCTGGTACAGAGAGGTCCCACTGTATACTCTATACACACTATTAGTGAATCTATAGAGTAATAGTGTGAGATGATAGGGTCACTGAGGAAGTGTAAAGGAGGATTTGTGTATGAGTTTGCTGTGAGTCTAGACCTGTAATTTCTCCTCCATCTCCTCCTTGGCCTTGGGATACTTCTGTTTGAAAATGTTGATGGTGGCGTCTTGATCCAGCAGAATCTCCCTGGGTGAGCGCTTTGGACTGCCAAAAGTTGAGCACAGGCGGAGAGAGAGGAAGAGAGAGAGAGAGGGTTATACTAGTTAGTATACACAGACAATATTTGTCGACTCTCTCGCTCTGTTCAATAACTAGCCTCTATGAGGAACGGAACATCTAAGCAGTAGCCGCCAAGTCACCATTGCACAAAGGTGCGCCTATGCTTCGTGGGCACAGTAGTCATAGGTGACGGGACCCCCAGCGAGTCGGGCATGAGAGCACAGAGGAAGATAGTAGTATACACAAGGAAAGAGTAGAAGGAGGGGAGGGACCCAAGTAAGGCAGATGAGTGCGCTAGTATGTAGTTACTATATATAGATCTCAAATGGTTTGTACCTGAGGCTACGTGTTCGAGCTCTGGGCTGAATAACAACTCCGTCTTCATCGGTGATAATGGCCGACGATCCACTGCTGTCCGATCTCAAATGTCTACTCAATATCCGGAAATCATCCATTGTAGGAGTGGTAGGGAGCTGGACACACATACACAGATCATATAGGCACACACATATCATATAGGCATACTAGTATACATATATTGGATAAGCTCCCCTAATGACATAGTGTAAATCAACTCTGTACTAAATTCTCTGCATTAAATTATGAATGCCTTGTCTAGTCTTCTAGTGAGTGTAATAGAATACTATCATAGGGTACTGTTGACTTGCATTAGTATAATAAGTAGATTACCTGATGGATTTGCTCTGTTGATGGAAATGTCTGCAAATGTATAGTTAAAGAGAGTTTAAAGAATGAATTAAGGTAATCAGAGTAGAATATAATAACTGGCCTGGGCTTTCTAGGCCCAGTGAGCACAGGTGATGGGATCCCTTATAACTCAGGCATGAAAACAGAGAGTGTGAGAGAGAGAGAGTGAGAGAGAAGTTTTTTTTCAGTTAGGTTGAGCTTACAGAGAGAGATTGAGGAGAGTCAGTATAGCCAGTAGTGTATCCAGATGAGGCTGCAGAGGCGGCCGAGACCACCGACCATCGGCGACCACTCCGGTCCATCTCTGACCTGGGAGACCAAACATAGACCAATCTTATACCACTATCATACAACTTTAGACCACTATAGACCACTATCAGATCACTGTGGCCACTATAGACCAATATCATACCACACAAACACCATATACTAGACCACTATAGAACTTCTAAGCCCGATAAAAAAAAATGAGATTTTGAGTGAGTTTGTTTCATTTACTTGTAGACTTGAGTCCCTAACCCTTGACTGCTTCTGGTAGCAGCTCAGTTGATAGAGCACCGTGCCCTGGGTGTTATATGCTCTGGTTCTATCCAGGCCAGTACTATTCATAGCAAAGAGTCATTCTGGGTGGCGTTTAACGTTTGCTGTGCACTGCCTTGCTTTGATGTTTCTGTACGATTGATTCAATACAATGTACATGTACAAACTTTTGCAGACACACACACACACACACACACACACACACACGTGCAACTGGCAAGAGAGCCGAAATGTGACCACCGCTAGCACCTCTAGCACAGCACATTTTGACCAAGTTCAAACCAATGAAAAACTATATGTACATTACGTTGCAGACAGTCTCTCTCTCTCCCCAATTCTTTACTACCTCAAAGGTTCTCTGTACACTATAAAGCCCTCCTCCTCCTCCTCTGCCAGTCACAACACTCTATATACCTAGCATATAAAGCCTCATAAGCACACTATACCAACATTGGCAGAATAAGTTCCTTATGTATGTATGTACATATGTAGTGCACATTGAATCTGGGCCGGCAATCAACAGCACTACATACATAGGCATTAGTATGTCAGGCATAGTAAGATGGTATGGTGCCGTGTATGTTATCTATGTACTAAGGAGGTCTACCAAAGCTCAGTATAAGGCCAGGGAGACATAATGACAGCATTTGGTCAAGTCAACACCTTTGAAGACTGTTTGATGTTTAACTACAGAAGCCTAGACCCTCCCCACCACTATATAGCCTCCTGGAGCCTCTAATATACAGTAATGTTTCTAAAGGAAACTCCAAATATTAGTAATGATACTAAAGGAACATTTAACATATAGTAATGTTACTAAAGGAGCCTGTATATACAGTAATGTTACTAAATATAGTTAGATGGCTAGTGGGGCTAAAATTAGTGCATTCCTAAAGCACAGCCTGTTGTGTGTACACACATAGTGTGGGGGCATATAGGATTGTTCAGCTGGGCCATAGCATTCCTTCCTATTGTAGAGAGTTGTTTACTGTATTTCTTAGAGTGGTACACATGTTAGCATGACCAACCTGACTGTGACCAGGCCTATATACCGTTTTATAGAATATTTTTTTCATTTGCTGCTTTCTAGAGTCTACATTATGCAGTAAGGTTATTAAATGCATGTTTGAAAATTATACACAAATCTAAAGTGTTTTATGCACAATCCCCGAACAAAGGCAACCTCTCTACAAAGGCCAAAACTCCCGTCCCCATAGGTGGCCTTTGTTCGGAGGTTCCACTGTAGACCATTGTATTTTTGTACCCAAACTTCAAAATACCATCAAGTTTAAGTAACATAGGTTTTCATGGGTTGAGTTCCAGTATAGTCCAGAGAAAATCTTTTCAGGGAAGTTCTTTTCGGAAAAAACTAACCTGGGTGGTATTGGTTTGTTTTTTGTGCACTTGTCTTGTGTTGAGGTTTCAATACTATGATTTGTACATATATTATTGTGAAATATTAATTTCAAACCCTTATTCCAGGCCTAGGGAAGGGTGGAGGTAAATATAGTAGACTACATACACAGACAACCCAAACACGACTGACTTTTTAGGAGTGTCGAACGAGGTGGTGAGGGAGAGGAGTGAGAGGGAGAGAGAGCGAGGTAAATGAGCCATGACGATCCCCCAATCCAGTTTTTTTTTCTTAAAAGCAAAGTCAGTCGCGTTGTTTGTTACAAACTAAACACAAAAGGCTTCAGTTTCAGCAATAGCAGTTATCAACACGACATACGCTGGAGTCCCTTGTCTACACACAAAACAACAGCTGGGTTGGGGGGTGGGTGGAGTCAGCAAAGAAAGGGAGCAGCTGGCCTTCAACAGTCACAATATTATTATAATCTCTTCTTGTTAGCCAGCAATAGAGAGTTCTTGGCCACGGTAACAGGCCTCCTACATGTATGCTTTCTTTACATATAATTTCAAACTCAATTCAATTCAATTGATTCCTATGTACTAAGTAGCTACTTCGAACTACACATGAAAAACCTGTGATAATCACTACATAGGATCCAATACTAGAGACTCTCAAAGGAACAAGTTCTAACACAAAGTTTCAAGTATTTCAATTCCAATATCAAACCTAAGTATACTCTAGATAAAGCACACTATTAGCAAAGTCTATAAACTACCACTAAAACTAGCAGCTTTGAGAAAGTCTAGAACTGAGCCAGTTTGAGGTAGCAACAGGTATTAAATGGTGATGGTATTGGGATAGCAATGTACTACAAACACAAACACACCATAGTGACTGACAGTGTATAGAGACACTATGTATGTATATTATAATGTAGTACAATGTATATGTGTGTGTTAGTGAATGGCAGTGATCCTATTCAGAGCTCAGTTGTCACATTCTGTCAACTGTTTGCCAGCACGGGAACTAAATACCGACCATTCTCTCTACCCACATCTCAGTTAGCCGGACATTGACAGAGAGGGAGGGTGGAAAACACGGGCATTAAATAGAATGATATAATCTCCAAGGTTTACAAACACCCACATCTCAGGCAACCAGACAGTGAGAAAGAGAGAGAGAGAGATAAAAACACCGGGCATTAAATAGAAATCTCCTGGGTTTACAAACATATGCACAAACACAGAGTAAGTGAGGCAGAAAACATGGGCATTAATAAGCAGAAACTCCCTGAGGTTTTACAAACACTCCATCCATAGAAGAACAAGAGTGAAAAACTACGTGCTTTCCATTACAGGACCAAGAGAGGGGGAGAGGAGAAGGAGAGGCGGATGGACAAGGGCCAAGTGGATTTCAAAACATACACCTTCGCTTAATAACGCAGTGTGCAAACAACTAGACATGTATCAAACATACTACGATGCCAAGGTATCAAACACTCTAACACTCTCTGTCTCTAATACGTGTTAATAGAGTACTACCACTATGTATTGGTAGTAATTAATGGCCCTCAGAACTTCTATTGCTTTGTTGACATGCACAGCTGCACCAACGCAGAGTATTAACCTTATTAAACCAACCACTATACATTGCTTATTGTGTATATACTACCACTGTCTGATGTAATTATACCTGGACGTAGTAAACAAGAAAACCATTTTTTAAAGATTGGCTCTAGAACTTAAAGGCAGCTTGTAGCAGGTATATAAAGGCTATTTTATTACAAGTGGAACGAAACTACAGTATCTCATTGCTCCTGATTGGTTTGTTATATATTTAGTAACATTTCTAAATTAAGCTCTTTATGTACTGCTATAGAAACCCTTAACACCACTTATGTATGTATTTCCAATAGACTTCTTTAATAAAACCCAATTCAATGAACACACTTTTATGTAAGTCCCCTCTTTTCAGTGAATTATATTATAAACATATTCTTGCAGGATGTTGCAAAACTAAAGAATTTCGGTCCCTCTTGCAAACATGTTTATACTAGTGTTCAATACATACCCCTGCATACGTTATATGTTACATACACTGCTGCAATTGACTTGGGACTCAGTCAGACCAGGTTGTGTGTGTGTTTGTGTGAGAGTGTTGTAATGATATTGTTTGCAACCAGTTGCTCTGTGCAAGGAGTAAATAGAACTACGTATGCACGCACAGTGATTTACCCTGGTAGATTGAGTTTTGTGGTGCTTAAAACTAAAGTGAAACCTGTCTAATCCGGTCACCCTAGCTTCAGTTGACCTGATTAGACAGGTGGCTGCATTATACTTAACAAGCTGTTGTACAGCTTATAGCTGTCAGGACTTCAGTTTGTGACTTGAATAGGAGGTGACCACATTACTCAGGTACCACTAGCTCAGGTATTAGGAGAATGTAGAACATTGTTGGATCGTGTATATACACCAATGAGTGAAGTAAAATGAATTATACGTTCACACGCACACAGTGATATGTATCCAGACGAACTGAGTTTGGTGGTGCTTAAAACTATTATAGTTTACAATTTGAAAACTGAGAGTTCTCGTGCTATGTGTACATCACGAGATGTAGCAAAAAAAAAGTAGCTTAATGGTGGCTCAAAAATTGGTTGGAGTATGTAAATCACTGCCGACCAGTCTGGACACGTCCCTGAATATACACATACTATACAACTTGCAACTGTCATTGTTGTGTTTTGGGAAATCGTGAAGAGCACCAGGGAGACATTGACCGTGAAAAACAACTCAGGGTTGTCATTGCGTGTGGAATTTTCTGTTTTTGGTCCCAAGAGAAGAGAGAAACAACAACAGACACAAACTGAAAATTTTACTTTTTGGAAAAGTTATAGCTTTCTCGCATCAGGTGGGGTTTGAGTGTTGGAGAGACAAGAGGGGGAATAGAAGGAGGAGAGGAGGAGGAGGAGGAGGAGGAGGAGGAGGAAGAGGAGGTAGAGGAGAAGGTGGAGGAGGTGGTGGTGGAGGAGGAGGAGGAGGAGGAGAGAGGAGAATAGGATTGTGTAATACCTCCTAGAAAGTTGAAATCTTTCAAAATTGGAATTTGAGGGTGACCAGGTCTTGGGACTCGCAGCTCCTGCAAAGAAGAAAACCAGTAAAATATTGCTAATACTTGCACAGAGAAAGAGAGTATTATTGAGAGAGATGGAGAAAGTGGTAAGCACATGAAAAACGTACCTGGAACCTCTCCTGGCGAAGGTGAAGATATTCTAGGTGAGCTGAAATTGGGAGATTTTGGGTAGTTGAGGCTCTGCGCTCTGGTCGGAATTCTACTGTTATTCCTGCAACAAACACCATAACAACAATAATATTTTATCTCCCTATCATAGCTTCATAGTATTATAATCTTCCCTATTCTTACTTAAGTGTCTCCTTCTTAAACTCCAGTTCCATTTCATCCTCAAAGCTATCCTCTGGACTCATCAATTCCTGCAAGTTAGAGTGAGGAGAGAAAGTACTTTGTATACAGCTTTAAGTCGTAGACTCTAATGCTTAATTCAATGTACCACATTAGAGTGGTAGGTATTATGGTCACCATTGCAAACTAAGGTGCACCTTGACCAGTTAGTACAGGTGATTGGACCCTCTAATGTGAATCGGACAGAAAAACAGAGAGAAGCAATAAAGGAAAAGTGGTCATATCGAACACTGGTTATTAGCTCGTCTTTCTCTCTCTTATCAAATTCACATACCAAGTCCTGTTCCGATTTTCCCATTCTCCTCTTCTCCTTCTTGTATCTCAGAAGGTTTGGTTTCTGGTGAGGAGCCACAGGTTGCCTCCGACGAATGGAGGTCTCCTTGTTCTGTCTGGTCGTCATGCCCAGGGAACGGACGGGGGAGCCTCGCGACGGGGACAACATGGATGAAGATCGTGAGTGGAGAGGGCTCTGTGGGAAAAGGTGGAAGTTTGGCGGCAGGGTCTTGTTTAGCTCGTCATTGTCTGAGAACTGAGAAAGAGAGAGGGAGAGAGAGAAGAAAATGCATAATGAAGAGTTATTGACTCTCTTGCTGTGTTCAATGATTGGCCTCTACTTAAAGGCATGGAATATCTGAAGTGGTACCGCAGTCACCAATGCACTATGGTGTGTCTGGGCTTAAGTTTGCATTACATGGCACAGGTAATGGCCCAACTTGGGCATAAGAACAGTGACAAAAATACAAAAAAAACTACATGGATTTTAAGGCCAACATACACTGCGCAACCTTGTTTGCCTTAAAATTGTAAAGTATTCCCAGTGAAGAAGAAGTAGAATATATACACAGGTGTGTGTGTGTGTCAACACAAGGAGTACAGTGGTGTGTACACCACACCACAATGAAAATGGAGTGTTTATGAGAAGATAATCACAGGACAAGCCACAATGTTTCACTATGGCAGGCCTCCTCCGGTGTCTACACAACTCTCCAATAGTGTTTGTGAGTGTGGAGTAGGACTATATAGTATGTGGAGCAGGAAGAAAACACCTCTCGTGACAGTAAACAGCAGCTGTGTCCTATGAACTCAGCCATTGCATAAACAACGTGTCTCTCTCTTCCTCTTCTCTCTCTTCATCAGCTTTTATATTATGATGAACCTGGCTGGCTACTGAATAAACACCAACTCTCCCTCCTCCTTTCTCTCTCCTTCTTAGTTGCTTTTCGGCTATCCACAGCATAGGCCTTAGGCCAGGTTAGAAAGTTTGACTCGCGGCACTCTATAAAACCCACGGCACTTAAACAAGGCGCAGCACAGAAATGTTTCGTTCCCTTGCTGTTACTGTACACAATATTGCAAGCCTCTCTCCCTCCTCTTCCTTCCTCCCCGCTGGCCTTCTAGACTCTAATCAAGCACTCTATACCAATGACACTCAATAAGAATAAATAACAAAGAGCTTCATGACATCATTAGACAAGGGCTCGGTTTAAAATCCTTGCAATATTCAATAGGCAAAGTCTAACATCATACTAATAGTACACACTACACCCATGTAGGGCTCACTAACATGGCAAAAAACAATATTACTGATGATAACATATTATATTGGTGAGTATAGTTATTCATAGCATGATTCCAGTCACTCACATGGGTGGCTGTGGGGGCCATGAATATTGACATATTCAGTCATTCATAGAACCACCACGGGACAGGTAAACAGCTGCCGATATTGTAGGCCATTGAGCCTACAGACTGGCATGCATACATACCATCAGACACCCGTATTATTCCAGCCTTGCTTGATATATAGACCAGAGCAAAATAACAGTAGTAGCCCCATTTACACCAACAGAGTTAAACTGGTTTGGAAACCGGTTTACAAAGCATGTGCCATTTACACAATTTCCTAAACCAGTTTAGTGTTAGAAGTGTGTAGAAACAAAGTGGTTGGGAAACCAGTTTAGACCGTATACACCTAAACCAGGTAAGTTAAACCGGTTTCCAAAACAGTTTAAGATGTCCGTATAAACGGGACTTGCATTACTTAGAAATCTCTGGCTCGGCTAATCCTATATACACATAAAGAATCAGCACACTAGGGTTTATAAGCATATTAGTAGTATGTAACCGAGACCTTTTAGTTGAATAAAGGCTTGACGCTTGCAAGTAAACGCCAACCTTGGCCGACATCCAGGCAGCCTACCCAGAGCCACTCAAAACTGGTGCATAATCAGATGTAAAACATTAAAGGCTTTTGCGGTGACAACAACCGGCCTAAACCGGAAGCACTCATATCTGGCACCTCAGAGTCAGCGAGGGAATAGAGAGATGAGACAGAGAGTAGATTCACTCTAGATGACTCAAGATTCTCCAGGAATTGGATGATAACTGGCTCAAAGAGACGTCAATCTCTTACTAATATTACTCATATCCTGTTTGTGAAGGTGGCCTTCTGACTATACCAGCAGAAGGCACATACATACACTAGTTTGAGAAAGGTAAACAGCATCTTCTACCAATAATTATGGACACTATAGTACTACATACATATATACATAAAATGTGAACACATTGTTCTGTGAAAAAGCCATTGTCTTTTGCAGCTTTGTATAGTACTCATTCCCTAAGTAAGCTCTCTCTCCGCTACATATCTAACTATCAGTTCACAATACACCAGGGAGGAACACACTATAGTAATTCATCCCAGTAGGAGGAACACATAGTATTAAACATGTGACCAGTGTCTAGAGCCATATACTACAGTGAGAGCATGAGAGCGTGGAACAATCCAAAGGACAAAAGGTCAGTCTAGCTGAAAACTGCCCATTCAGTCCAACAGTATCTAGTACAAATTGCACCTCATTCATATCCACTGCATGTAGCTACTCTCTCTCATACTATTAGAGCAAGTACTATGTATGATGTCCTTGCTCACCAATACAAGAGTGCCTATATTGCTATATTCAGTGTTTGAGATTGTGATGGGAAAGAATCGAAATGTTTTGTATCAGCTGAATAGGTGTGGTGTCATAACACAGAGGAGAAGGAGGAGATGGGGCCACGTAGGAACAGTGCTGTTTACAGCCTGGGGATTTGATGGTACATTTACTCACAAATGAGCTATAACTGTCCAGTATCTCACAAAGAATGTCGGACCATTGTCAGGCACATTCCTAGGACATTAGTTAGCTCTGTACTGTATACATAACCTACTGTATCTACAGTACCCATACTGGTATGTATAATATATATTGTGATGCATGTTGAACATAATTGATATGGATTAGGGGCCAGCGAAAAACAAGTTTATCCTACTGAGTTACACATTGCTTATCGTAGTAGCAGAGCACGGATCAGTATTATGAGCATTGCTAGATGCACACTATCCCACTTGCTGTAATTAAAGAATGCAAACTACGCAATCAAGGCTCACGGTTACAAGTCACTCGGCTATATTGATCTTTAATAGCGCAAGAGAGGTAATGAAATGTAGAAGAGGAGAGAGAGAGAGAGAGAGAGAGAGAGAGAGAGAGAGAGAGAGAGAGA